>PNEQ01032403.1:0-12758 GCA_003012365.1 Medauroidea extradentata
CTCTTGAATACTTCTCGCAACCTGTCACTATCACCACAACTCACAACAGATTCCTGCCGGCAAAAACTCCCTTGTCGCACTACTTGTTGCCGCAAACAATCTCGCTGAACACTCTTGAATACTTCTCGCAACCTGTCACTATCACCACAACTCACAACAGATTCCTGCCGGCAAAAACTCTCTTGTCTCTGCCACAGCTCTCCTTTATACCCTTAAGGGGCAGCTTAAATGTCACAGTTGTGATTCATAGCCACCAGGCAGAGTACGAGTGCGGAATATGAGAAGTCCGGATACAGGTGCCAGCGAGCGATAAGAAGTGTCAATCTACGAGCGATTGTGGAGCGCAGTGTTGCCGCAGTGGCGACTGTTGCTGTGACCTTGGTGTACCTCGGCCGGCAAACACCTGTCCCCGGGATACGTAGGGCCGTTACTGGTGCAAGGATAAACGAGGCGCTTCAATTATGACTGGGCTAGGTTCCACCAAAATGTTTTAGCAATATTACAATTAATAGTTAATTTTCTATTTGAAATATTTACGTACTAAACTATAACTTTCAATCTCAATTTAAATGAGAACCAAAAACAGAATACACAATAGTTCAACTATATTACTCCTGCAGAGTTCAAATTATGAAAATCTGCGATATGTATTTGAGTAGAATACTTTGTCAATAACGGCTGTATTTGAATAACGACGCGATTAAATATTTAACTACCCGGGTTAACCTCGCTTATAGACACTTCGTACGCGGCCGATGCCTAACAAACACTACATCTTTGGCAATGAAGATCGTGTTTGCACGTGATAAAAGTGTTTATGTATTTGTAAACTGTGATATATTACTAGTTTTTACTTAAAATAAAATTACTATTTCTAGAATATCAACATATCAATGCAACCAACGGTAACTGAGGGCAAACAGGAATATTGTTTTGGTTTGTCACAACGAAGCCGAATGTCCAATGTACTTTGAGTCTTAGAAATTATATTCAGTGATTATTTTAATATACTGTAACACTTTTACGGGAATAATTGTTATTTGTTTGTTATATAACTTATTTATTCAATGACTTAATAAAAGTTACTTTGCTGGGTTTCCACCTTCCCGAATACATATGTTTCGAAGAAGTTGTTTCATGAACGTTAGGATTCCTATTCGTTGAACCAAATGTATAAATTTGTCTTTATTGCTCCCTCTTAGACCACTTTACATTTGTCACTAAATAAAACGGGATGTGTATGAGTGTTCCAATTAAATGAGACGTATATTTCTTTGATTAAGGCTGCCCTTTAGCCTCCAAAAAACAAGAGAAGATGTATTTTGTCGGTTGTAGCACAAGCACACTTATTGAGACATTAAAATTTTAAACAAATTTGTTGCGTTTTTTTATATATTTCAACAGAAAAAATTCATGGATATATTTTTATTCAAACAGGTAATATGAAAACAATTAGAATAAAAAAAATAAGACATTTTCTAAAAATTTCTTTTTTCAAAAAATGCCCTTAAAATATAATAAGGTATTAACAACAGTATTTATCTTCTTTTATATCTTTATATAATGCTTTTTAAGTTTTTTCAAAATTATTTTTGCTACACATTTTTCACATAAAGAACATGGTATTTTTCTGACATTTTAGTATAATCAATTTTTTTTTTTACAATCATAGCAAAACTAATGACATATTTCAAATTTGTACTTTTGGAAAACTCGGAATATGACTTAAAAATCTTGCATCTAGAACACTTTCTAGAAATATATTCTGGTAACTCAATTAACGGATTTTGTAATCGTATTTGAAAATGTTTTTTTTATCCATGCTTTTGAAATAAATTTTTTACACAAAGAACATGGTAATTTTCTAAAAACTTAGTATTATCAATCTTTTTACAATCATGTAGGTAAGATTATCACTTCACTTTACTTTCAACTACCCAGTTTCAACTACCATTCAAAAAATTAATTTTTTTAATTTATATAATTGGGTTGGGTTAGTAATCATATACGTTTTGGATTAAAATATAAGTTTTGACTTTAAAAAATTATAAATTTTAAGGAAGGCTGTTTAATAAATGTTTTATAATTTTGGTTTGGACTGTTTTATGTATATATATTTTATGTTTTATTATAATAATTTTCTTTTTTAGTCCCAACTTACTTTTTTTTATTATTTAACGAAAATTACTTTGTAAAAGATGGAAGTTTAAAATGAAATATGTGCTATTAACAAATAGTTTTCTACAGCAGAACTTCTTGGAAATAAAATAATATCAACAAATGAAAGAATTGGATTAGGGTTTCATACAGAAAATTTAGATAATAATAATCTTGTTGCAAATATTGGCAATATTATTTACACAAATGAAGAAAAATGAGAAGAATTTAAACCAATTGCAGAACCTTCTTGCGATAGTATTATAGTTGTTAAAATAGAAGATTTTATAGATTGTGAAGGATAAATTAAAAACAGCAAATTTCTTGTAGAAAAAGAAGGATACGGTGGTTTTGATAGTATTTTAAGATCTAAATTTTCTAAACTTGAGTTAGCAAGACACGGCGTTAAAACAAAAATTCCTTATTTATTAAATTCTGATGTACAAACAATTTACAGAGTTAAATTATTAATAAGGAAATAAATATTATGAAGAAAAAATATAAAAATCTTGTTGTAATTCCTTATGAAATTGAATTAGCAGATGTTAAATTAGACATATTATTAAAAAAAAATTAACATAATTTTAAAATAATTAGCAAATGACCATTAGTATTTATCAGATAAAGACATAACACAAGATTTTTCGGGTAATTTAAAAAAGAAGAAATTATTTATATTAATAATATTATTTTTCGCATACAAGGAGAAAAATATAAAACAAATTATAACGTAATTGGAAATAATTATAATTCTGTCGGAAAATGTTGTTTAACATGGGTCATTTCTAAATCGAGTGTAAAAATTTATAGTAAATTTATTTGACAATTAACAAGTCCTGGAGTAAATAAACAACCTGGTAACCATATTACAGTTTTTTTTAATTGTCCTGATAAAATATTAAAAGAAACATTTGCTTCTGTTTTAGCTATGAATTATTGAAATACAAGATCAGAAGCAACAATTTATAACTATGCTAATGAATATTTCGAAGAAGAACAAGATTTTAATCGAATATCAGTTCGTTTAAAATTAATAACAAATAATAGTAAATATTTTGATAAAGCTCCTCTTTATAGTGTTGCATTAGCAAAAATGTGGGAAAAATTAACAAATTTTTACAAAATAGCTGCTTTCATGTTCATAAAAAATAATACAATATGTTTATTGAGGAAATAAAAATACTAAAAAATTAACTGGACTACAAATAATATAAACAGAAGATAAAGGTGAAAGAGAAAAATTAATAAAATTTGTTTTATCTGCATTTAGTTTTAATTATTTGCCTTTTAGCTACACATAAATCTTAGAAGAAACAGAGATCTGTAACCAAACTTGTTTTATAAAATCTGGAGAAACATATTTTTCTAAATCCCACAGCTTATTTTCTACTCTAACAGAAATTAAACATATAGAAGAATTGGGGATATTAAAAACAAATAACATTATTCAATTTGTATTTAGGAAAAGAATAATTGTTACTAACACACCCTCCCCTAACACAATAAAACAAATAAAAATAATTGATACTGTATATTTACAATCTACCAAAAAAGAGAACAAGAATTAGCAAATTAAAAAATAGTACAAAGAAAACTAGAATATTTAGATTATACCCTAGTATTAAAAGAAGAATGGAAAAATATTTTAGAAAAAGAACGAAAAATAAAAGAAACAGAAGAAGAATTAAAAAATTATTTTAAACAGAAATGGATAGATTTTGCTACAAATGGAATTAAAAAACTATATGCTTTTGTTGTAAATGATAAAAGTTAATATGCATATGTTGGAGTTTTTGGAGAAAAAAATTGAATACAATCTATTTATATTGTTAAAGGTCCCAATAAAAATAAATTTAAAGAAATTAAGAAAAAAAGGTAACCTTAAAAAAGTAGGATTTACTTGTATTCCGTGTACTACTCTTAGACAAGAAATAGAAATTATTTATTTTTCTCGCGAAGAATCATTTATGGAAATAAAAACAGATGCTATTTATACTTTTAACGGAAACACTTACCCAAAAATACTTTGCTTAAAAACATTTTAAAAATTCGAAATAAAGATACTTTGCTGTATAAAGAAGATACAGAAACAATAGAAAATATAAACATGGGAAATATAACTGAGAATGTAAATTTAAAATATTGTACAAGATTAGAACGTTTACAAGAAGGAATACATTTAATTATTTCCAATATTTCTCTTAAAAATTTTCGCGGAAAAGAAATATATATTTTTAAATTAAAAAATATATGCTATTGTTATTGTTCTAATTGTTGGTTGGAAAAAGAAATTGAAGATAAGAAAATGTATTTAAATCATTTCATTAAAATTAAATTAGATAACATTTTTAAAATGCCAAATAAAAACAGAAATGCTGGTGATTGCTGTTTAAATTTTATATAACTTTTATAAATTTAATTACAGCACGGCGTGGTGTCCCTTCGACGACATACTATATCGAAGTTGCTCGCAGTTAAGCGCGATCGTCTAATCTCATGCCACGTTTCACATTCTGCTTGTTGACATGTCTGGTTGACAATAATATCTCTTTCTTCCTCCGTGACATGGCGTGAGGCTACAAATTGTTCACATTTCTGTGATAGATCAACAGCCGCCATTCCATTTTCCTCGACACTCTCAGACTCCAAGGCACGTGGCCCATAATCGCCGTCAACTTCAGTAACTGCTGTCTTTCGTCGTTTACGTTTCGTAGCGTGAGGGTCATCACGGTATTCAAGTTTATGGCGGTATGAGTTGTGATGCTTAATTCTGTTACCTATAACTTTATAATGTGTCATTCCGGGGCTTCTTCCGTCCATTATTCGGAAACGGCTACCTTCCCATACATGTCCTTTTTAAATCTTAGGGCCGCAATATGACATCGCCTCTGGAAAGAGCCTTGCTGACAATTTATTCTTTTTCCGGCATTGAATTTTGTTAATACGTTCATGTAGCATTCCGCAGCATTACTTGTTCGGTTTTCTACTAACCGCGGGACTTTAGTAACCAGTTTTTCAATTAGACTACCTACTTCTTCATACAAACCAGATCTGCACTTATCTGGCAGAATGTTTGCCTCGGTCTTGCCTCCGTCACAGAAATAACTACGACAGTCAGAATGTACACCAAAAAACATGTTTAGGACCATTTCGCAAATCTTTGATGAGCTCGTCAGTTCTGTATTTTGCTCTGCCGCAATGCTCAATCGCACCACGCGCTGTCGCTGTTAAACGAGGTATGGCCTGTTTCAAAAGTTTTCGTGCTTCGGAAGGGTTATTTTTGTCGGCTGCCAATGTGTGAAAATGACTGGTGTAATTTCTAACACAGTGGTTGGCACATTCATGTTTCTGGACAGAACTCCCATAAGAAACACTGCAAAATTCGTTAGTGGACGCTTGGACGCTGGAGTTCCCATCTCCTAACGAAGTATTTGTATCTGACACCATGCATGGATGCGCTGTTACGAAAACCTTCTAAAATGATGCCCTGCTCCATAGCGGTTGACGACTGATCTCTACCCCAGTTTTTGTAGCAAAGACTTCATTTCAGCTGATGCACGTTCACAGATGGAGCAAAATTTATTCCTGACACCAAGAAATAAGATATTTTCAGTCCACTGTCCAATTATAACTGCTTGTAAAATAAGAAGCTATAATGATGTACACACTCATACATACATACATGCATGCATGCATTCATACATGCAGTCATGCATACATACATGCATACATTCATACATACAGCACACACATGCACACACACACACACACACACACACACACACATATATATATATATATATATACACACACACACACAAGCGTCGACACCGTAGGAGATCGAATCCAATTGCCTTAGTGGAAGGAAAGTGGTCTGACCACACAAGCCACAGCGATCCATGGCTCATACATATTTGTGATTATTTATACATTTTAATCTTAACTTTCCTGTACATTTTATTACTTGATATATCGAATTCGATCCAATATTCTAAGAAGGTGTTTTCCGAAAAAATTAATGTTTGTACATTGATCATTATTTATACCAATAATAATTGCACAGTGTGGTGGATTGAATTAGATCTCTAGCCTTAAGTAGGCAATCCAGTTTCGATCCTCGGCGAAGTAAATACGGAATTTTTGCATGCGGGAAACGTGACGGACGTTGCTGTTGCGCGGTGGGTTTTCTCGGGGCAATCCCGTTCCTTCCAACTTTCTCATTCTGTTACTTATCCACTATCCTCATCTCACCGCGTGTTCTTTATGCCGGACGGGATGACAGGTTAGTCTCGTAAGTCAAAGAGCCGTATCAAGCTTCACCCTAGCTTTCTCTCGACCAGAACTGGACCCTACCTCAGGCCACGCGTCGATTCATTTCAAATTATTTTTACGAATGTACATTATTAGCCCATAGCTTACCATATTTCTTAAAATTACAGCAATAAACAGTTTTGGTTTCGTTCATGTAAATAAATGTGACACCATATTGATGAACTTGGCCTAGGTTTGCATAAAAAGACAGCTGATATTTACTACAGAAAGTTGTATGTTCAGTTACTTTGTTAACTTCTCACACTGTAAAATAGGTTCCTTCTAAATTCGCTTTGGCACGTTTTTATATCATAAACCCATTATCATGGAAATAATAAAAAACATCACGAGAATTTTGTTAGTTATCGTTCAGCAAGGCTTAAAAGTACCTACAGCTGGGGATTTTGAAAATAAATAAATTCATTTTACAGTCGACTTTTGCTATAAAATAGAAAATGTTAATTTTATACACAATGTGAATAGTTAACATCGTGAATTTATTGCGTGCTTATTTGTAATTATACCGCAAAAAAACTTTATCGTAATAAGTAGTATACACTCTTGAGTAAAACAGGTCTTACAGCACTTGTTTGCTTGCATGGCCTTCTATGTCTTGTCTAAATGTCGAGCTTTACCGAATATAGCATTCCGTCCGCGGCAATGGCCATGTGTCACGCTTGTAAGATGTCACATAATGTTACATGTACTCATTAATAAAATAAATGTGCCAATATTTAAACGCTCGAGCACAAACAGACAGTACTACAACACGTACCGATAGGATTGTAAAATGCTAACCTGAATGAAATTATTTCAAGATAGTCTTTTGAAGCTCAAAGTACTGCGATATTTAATTGGATTTTAAAGTAAGCTTGTAAATTTTGTAACAGGGCTATCTTGAAACTACATGTAAATATATTCACGTAAGCGTTGTTCTGAAGCAAAAAGCACATTGGTTACTCAATTGTTTTGACAAACATGTAACGTTAATCGGAAACGCATATTGCGTCTTTTCACCCAACCAGGGATCTCGATAGACAGCACGTGGAGTGGCATGGTCTTTTTCGCAGTCAACCACATTGGTACTTCTAAAACTTGCAGTTTGCTAATCTTTAACATGCACAGTTACATTTATTTATTGAAAGAAATGTCTTTCAGACCACAGTTTAGATGTTAAATTCGAAATTAAATGCAGACCAAATGTTGGTAAACAAATTTTTCTGACTGTCAATTGATAGTGCCATTCAATTCTGCCATGTTATATTGAACTCGTAAAGAATACTTACGATAGTGTGAGACTAACTAAATGAACAGACTGATATGGTATCAAAATTCAGTAGTAGTCTGTAATGGTCATTTAAGTAGCAAAAAGTAACAAAATATCGACAAATACCATTAAAAACCCCCAATATTCTTCAGCGTTTCAAACGGTATACAAGGCATACACCTAACATTATAGGCTTGAGAGACAATATCAGTATCGAAAAAACAAAATTCCAGTTTTGATGTAGATACATCCTTACGGTACAACAAACAAACATTGTTTTGTAACTTTCTATTCATCAATACTCCAAACACTACATAAAAATTATTTGCGTACTGTTGTTCACTTTCAATTGGCGACCCCCTTACGTTAAGCTTATTAAATATGTTCTCCAGAGAGGAATTTTTCCCAGAATTTTTATGTTGGCTGCGTACATCTGAAATTAATTAAATGTAGGGTCATGTTCTCTGATGGTTTGACGTGATGACACGATCAGTAATCTCGCCAAAGCGCTCAAGCAGTCCAGTACTGGTTTATAGTGTATTTGACTTTGGTTGCAGTTTATTGGTATACTCTGATGTTTGGAAGTTCCTCTGCGTGCCGGGCCGTGTAGTCATACTGGCAAGCGCGCCCAGCAATGCATTAACTCTCTCCCCTCCCCCAACACATTTCGTACTGTGCTCGCTCGCCCCGTACCATCAGGCGACGTACCTATTTCTGTTTAACACAGAGATTCCTATGCTGTGATACAGCACGGTGAATATTATGGAGGTTGTTGACCGGGATGTGTCAGCTGATCCACAGCGTGAGCACGTCATCTTTGTGTGCTCATCTGTCAACACATATCCGTACCGTAATCAGGTAAAACACACCTCTGACTTTTACATGTCTTATTTCCTTCTCGGTTCCACTCAGATTGTTCCTGTTGCCACTGTTATTTGTCCTCAGTGGGTATGCTAGATAAAACACCATGTTAGTGTGGTAAGGATATCTAGATCTTTAGTTCCATCTATCTAGACTCGTGGTGCACTACCGACTGCTTCATCCGTGACGTCTGTTAGGGCGTTCAGAGCCACTGACACGACTTTATTAGTCGTCATGCGTTTTGCTTTACCAACTGGATCCACAACGTTACTCATATACTGAACAATACATATTTTTTACTAATTATTAATAAATATATTATAATGATCTCCACACACTATGTGAAAACGATTTATGTACAGTATCTGAATTTTTATAGGTATTTTTTCAAAAATCTTAATAGAGACATCATAACCATTTAACACGTCGCCGTAAGGTGTTTATACCAGAGTAAAACATATTTATATATGTACAGTATTCGTCAGCCTGTTGTGAAGATATGTATATTCCGTTTGGTATCATTACTGATAATATGCAGATAGCTGTACACACGGAGTTATAAAATTTGCAAATATTAAAACAGATGGTCTTATTTGGGGCAGCGGTTGCCAAATTTCTAAACACTTAGCTGCCTTAATTTGTCATGTTTTACACGCAATGCCACCAAACCCATAAAATCCTTGCGATTTATATTCACTCAATTTGGCTCCAGCCTTTACAAATTCAGAAAAATAAAGTGTTGAATCATCTGAGATTGATTTTTTAATTTCTGTTAAGTTATGCATGTGAATGAACCGCGTTGCTCCTCGCTGAGACTGGCGATGGCCCTGAACGTCGTGATAGAAACTCCTGGATGGTAGTGTAGAGGAATACGTGTGTGGCTCAGAAGTGTCTAATTGCGCCACGCGCCCAGCCGGGCTGACATGCAGCTCAAATCGGCAACCCCTTTCCTCTCGCCCAGCCATCGTACCAAGCTCGTGCCACCCCATGCGTCCAGCAATGGCTTGAAAACATGAATAGATCTCACGCCTTTCCTATTAGAGATAACCTAGTGCCATCGTGGACTTTTTTCATCGTCTGGCCACAATGCAGATCGCCACATTTATTTTAACACCACAAAATTGATAGCCTGGAAATTGTGCGGGTTTGTAGATTTAAACTCACGAAAAAGGGAATGTCTAACTTTCAAATTACCAATTATTTTACGTAGCGATATAAAACTATTCAAAACCCGCAATATGGTTTTTGTTTCAAAACTTTATCTTCAGAATTGGAAGAGATATTTCGATTTCCGTTTAACATTGAAATCCCTATGTCATTATATGGCAAGGCAGCCTATTCAGCCTGCCCTTAATCGGAAGTCCCGAGGTCTTGTGGCAAGTTTTTATCTCATAGCTCCCATAAGGTTGCCGTATTATGGTCAAAGCTCTTACGAAACCTGAGATATTCATGCAGATGGCCTCAGCGGCACCACAAGGGTTAACACGAGCCGTACAGTGCACATGGAGGTCCCTTAGTTCTGCCGCCACTGTATCTTCTTGCATTGCTCGCAAGAAATTCGCGGCTCGCAACACTTATAGGAAAACTACTCACAGAAAAGGAACCCAAGTTAGGAATTTCTAAGATACTAGAAGTAGTTAAACCTACTAATAATTTAAATTTTATTAGAAATTAAATTTTTAGCACAACAGTCAAATTCAGATAATTGTTAACACCGTAAACTTACTTGTACTAATGACACGAACAAAAAATCATTCAAATTCTACTGCAACATCATTTATTTTCAACTGCTACAAAATTAATAACTATTGCTCGCATTCATTCTTCAGAATCACGAACAATTGAACATGAAGGTATTGGAATATTAGAAATTATAATACCATGTAACTGCTCAGTAATAACAAGGAGAAAAAATGAAATTATTTGCACACCTCTTCTTTGTGAATCTCGCATACCGAAACTTATGTCATGTCATATCACCCTCCTTCACACATTGGCTTACATATTGTCTGGGTATGGGTAAGGCATAATGGATGAGGTGGTTGTCAGACAATCTCTGATTGTGGGGTATCGCTTGGCTAACGAGAGGCAATGAAAATGAGGGAATAATAGGGTCAGTGATCTTGGTGAGGCAGTGTTGATTAATAACAGGGAGGGTATTCTGTTACCTTTACTCTGAGAGGCGGGCAGTTTACTAGAATTGTATAAATAGAGAATGAAATAAAAAAAAAGTATCCTTTCTAGACAATTTATTAATTACTCTAACATTAAAAAACAAACATTGTTAAGCTTCTCTCCAACAAACATTCTGTTGCTTAGCTTTACATTAAAAATATACATTTATCAAAGTTGTTACAATAACTGTAAAAGATAATTAATACAAACTACAATTGTAGGATTTCCTGTTTTACAGACTTATTGCGTGCGCCGGTCACCCCTACTAATGTCACACCCGAGACTGGAACCGTGGCTACCTCTTTGCCATAGCCTGCATGTAACAAATCGTCCACCAATATTTTATCTATCACAGATACTTGTGATCCGGTCTCAATGATAGCCTCTATCCAAATTTTCCTATTTGTATTTCGAGGGAGGGGGATTTTTTTGGTGTCGTCTAGAAATTTGTGCGGGTCAAATTTGCATCTTCTAGCTATGTGGCCTCATCTATTCCCTTCAACCTTCACCCTTCACCCTTCACTGGTAACAATACCTCGCTGACATTTTGAAGCCCCGGCGACGTGAGGTACTCGTCCCGGGCCGCAACTAGTTTACCGACCCTGATTCTGCGGCGTGGATTTCTACGGTACATGTACGCGAATCGATCCCGGGAGGGGCCGACGGACGAAAATCTTTTCTCCTACCGTTGCTTGTCTGGTATGGGTACGACGATGCGTTTCTATGTCCATTCCCTAACGGAGCACTTTCCCGCGTCGCGTAGGCCTCCAATGTTTTCTGTCCTCTTCCATGGTATCAGCTGTTTCTTTGTTTACCCCAGGCTGGTGTGTATACCGCGGTCGTTCAATAGCCTGATACTCAAAACGTTCTACCAGGGCTACGCAGCTGTCTATGTCTGCGGCAATGGCTACGTTGCGCACGTATCGGGGAAGATGGTGTATCAAGTGATGTACCAATCGCCCCGCCGAGAACTGGGTATCTAAAAATTCACATTCCTCGACTAAACCTCGTACATATTCGGACATGCTAGTCCCGCTTTCGGCATAGTACCGGCCTTGAAATATCTCCTGAACGAGCTAGTCCTGCTCTAACGCATTCCAGTAGCGCTTTACAAAAGTCCCTCTGTACTGTATGTAGTTATCCCACTTCTCGGACATCCGCAGGCCCCATTCCTCTGCTGCATCTACTAGACGGGATAAGAACAGTTCTACTTTGAGTGTATCGGGGATGCACGCGTTACGCAAATATCTGTCCATCATTTTAATACATCTAACTGGGTGAGCGTGTGTTGTTTTTCCCGAAAAAGCCGGAACCATGCGTTCTATATTCGGCACAGGCGATGACTGTTTTCTACCTCCAACTGCCAGTGCTTGGAATGGTGCATTTATCTGCCAATTATCTACTGTCGTTAATCGTTGCCCTATCTCGTGTACGGAAGCCTCTACCCGCTCAGTCCTCTCTTGAACATGCTCTATTTGCGAGGATATTTCTCCTACCAGCGACGATACCTGGTTAATATTCTCTTCTCTTTGCTCGTATAATGTCTGACTAGCCTGTATGCATGCGGTCACACGTCGATTCAACCTTCCTTCTACTCTATCCATTTCAGCCTTAAGTTCGGTACCATTTTCACTTACGTCGTTCCTGAGCGTATTTTAAAGCAATTGTAATTTTTCGGTTGTTTCCGATCTGTGGTTTTCGATAGACTGCGAAAATTCTCCCCTTTGCCGATTGTCATTTTCCGACATTTTCCCCTCGCGTTGTGTAAACCTAGTCATTCGTTTTTCTAACTGCTGTCGCGATTGTTCTGCCTGCTGTCGTGATTGCTCTGCCTGCTGTCCTGATTGCTCTGCCTGCTGTCATGATTGTTCTGCCTGCTGTCGCGACTGTTCTGTCTGCTGTCGTGATTGCTCTGCCTGCTGTCGTGATTGTTCTGCCTGCTGTCGTGATTGCTCTGCCTGCTGTCGTGATTGCTCTGCCTGCTGTC
>PNEQ01032415.1:0-24112 GCA_003012365.1 Medauroidea extradentata
ATGTATCGGAACGCTGGCTGTTCTCAGTTCGTGTGTGTATGTTTGTGTGTCAAGGTATTCAGATAATAATATATTGCTGTTGTTAATAAGTAATAAAATTGTTGATGTTTTTTACTGTTAATGTTTTGAATTATAGACTAGAAATATTAATGGACGCCAGCTATTTGTAAAGTACCTCAGGCAGTAGGGCATAGTGTTAATCGGTATAGTAAGTGGATCATGCAGAAAACAGGGAAATAAATACTAGGGCAGAGAATAAATGTGCGCAAATTCAAATGCGCTATCTGTGAAAATTTATCGATACCAATTCCATCCAGAATATAAATTTATCATTTGTACGAGTGACAGTTACAATGTAATCACAATTTTACATTCATTTTACCAAGAGACTGCAACATAACTATGAAATGCGAATATAATAATGTTTGTTAAAGAAAAAAATAACATTTAAAGAACATTAAAACCTAACGTAAAAGTGAAACTCTACTAGGTAGTTTCATTTTAAAAGCTTAAAACGTATTTCAATTTTAATAATAAAATTATACTTTGTGGGCAATATTTATTTGAAAATTTTGGTATATCTACATTTGTCGTTATAACGCCAGACAACAATTACGTTACGTAACACAGCATCAAACTAATAAGAACATGCTGTAAAATTAATTAAAGTTTTAATCTTACCCACAATTATTGTCCATCAATATTACTAGTCATTCGTGTTAAGTTAAATTAAAATTAATTGCGCGTAACGTTTTCGGCAAGGTTCGTTATTGGTAAAATTCTTCAATTTGATTTTCAGTGCGAACAGAGAATTTTATTTAAAGCACAGTAGCTGAAAGTATTTGTTAACAGGATTTCAAATTAAATACATAACTTAAATGATTCGTTAATTTATCATATTCACAATACTCAATTTTAAATGTATTGTTTATTGTTAATGTACGTCTATTAAAACGAAGTTTACAACAAAAGGCAGAATAAATTTGTTTGTTTTACAAATATTATTAAGGGTTCAGTTTGAAAAAGTGTTACTTCTCCACAAACACGTCAAAACCTAAGTTGCCATGGCTTTCTTAATATCTTGTTTTAACCAATAATATTACATCCGCAATTTAACAAAGTAATAGCGAATTTGTTGGCAGTTTACATCAGAGCATTCATTATTTTCTGATTAACAGCTACATGTAAATATTTGGTAACATAAAATTCACCACACTTCAAGCGTTAAATAATGTGTATCTTTACTTAACCCTCAATGCAGTGAACCTTGCTGCAAAGCGTTATTTTACCAGCGTATTTTACTAGATTTTCATTCGTTGGGATTGTCGTAATTCGCAATTTTAATATGTAAAATAAGATGTGCTCAACACGCAACGCCCATTCCCATTGGCATAGTTGTCACGTCGTTAAAGTACTCTAATGTGTTGCTAGAATGTACTTATCGTTGTCAGTCATGATGAATATAATATACATATACCACAATAGGTAATGTATCGTATAAGATTGTATCTAATTGTTAAATAATCTAAAAAAAATAATATGCACACGTTTTAGACGTAACATCTAGAAGGCAAGACAAGATAAAACATTAGAAATGTATATACCTTTATTAAACGTTAAAAACAAAATCATATTTATGTATGTAACATATATTTTTTTGGGAGTATAAGACATATTGTACAAAGAAAATTCTGTTTGGGTGTGTGAGTGTGTTATTTTCCAATTCCTGTAATGATGTTTGGGCCCAAATTGTAAACTCCAGTTCTACTGTAGAACGCATGTGAAAAGAAACTATCTGTGTCACTTAAAACAAGAATATACACCATA
The DNA here is from genome assembly GCA_003012365.1 of Medauroidea extradentata. Lineage (NCBI taxonomy): Eukaryota > Metazoa > Arthropoda > Insecta > Phasmatodea > Phasmatidae > Medauroidea > Medauroidea extradentata. Next base: position 1,828 of record PNEQ01032415.1, read on the forward strand.
CAGAACTAAAAAAATATCCCACATTAAAAATAACAAATATCAGTAAATTAACGGTTTTCTGAAAACATTTTATATCACATGGTGTGACAGTTGAAAATATCACGAAAAAAAGTATATTTCCAGGTTAAATAGTTACATTTATGGTAAGATGTTCGTTATAGCTGTATTTTAGATAGCCTATAAACAAATTGTAAATACAATATTAAAATAAATGTAAACTTGTTGTTTATTCAGCCGTCAAACTCAAAACCTTAAATAAATATGTTTTGCTAGAAAAGAAGTGGTACAAAATTACCTTTAAATAAAATGTAAAAATAATGAACAGTTGTAACTTTTTATTAACATAAAAATGATTAAAAAGCTAATAAAGGTATAAAAAATAACATGTTACCTAAATAATACTTTTAAAAATTGGTGAGTAATATTTTAAAAAGCGTATATATTTTCTTAAATCTAAGACATAAAACTCCAGGCCGGTTTTTATAATCAGAGTGCACAAATACAACCGAACAAAAATGTTATTTACTTGACTTTGCAAACAACTACATTCCCGGGGCCACAGAATACTCAGACACCAAGGCAGTAAATATTATAAGGATTCATGTTAGAATTTTTAATGGCATGATATGTTATTTCAAAAGTTACTTTGGCAATATTCAGATGGGTGGTGATTTTGTGTGTGTGTGTGTGTGTACACACACACAAACACATAAATTGTTTGATATTGCTACAAACTTTTTTCTTTAAGTTTTTGGGTAACTAAAATACTTTGATGAGATTTTTAAATGTTTAATGCAGTGGGAGTTTACAATTATAACTTATTGGTTTGTGGACATACGCCACTGCGCATGTTTTGCTGATCAAACCTGTGTTGAACGACAAAGTACGAAAACGAACACGAAAAAAAAAAATATATATATATATAAAACACACACAAAAATATAAAAAAGCAATCCCAGAAGAATTCTGTAAGCCTTTTTTTTAATAATTATAATATTCGACAACAAAGAATTCTAGAGATAGAATTTAGTCGAATATCTACACAAAAGATAGACACATGTATAGAACCAGATTATCAAAAAATATGGAAATAGACAAAAACAGTTAACAGTGGACAACAAATACAAGACAATAGACAACACAAGTTAAAACCAACGAAAAAAAACGCAACGTTTCTAGGATTGCGATCTATCCCCGTTTTCAGGCTGAGACACAGCTGGTCGGAACACCAAGATGCGAACTGACTTTGTCATTCAACACAGGTTTGATAAGCAAAATATGAGCAGTGGCATATATCCACAGACCAATAAATTCTAAATTGTACAATACTTTGGTTAGGTAGTACTAAAAATATTTATATTTTATACTATAAAATAAAACTTTAATATAACAAAACATTTAAATTGAAACTTTATTATTCGTAAGAATTTAAAACCAGCATCTCTCTAAAAGACGAATTGAATTTATTTTCAAAAACCATGCTTATTGTCGGTCTTTCTTATGTACGATTTACAAATTAAAAATTAAAATGAATGATGTAAGCGTGTTAGCTCGCTTCAACGAGTGTCGTAATTGGTATTTAGCAATGTCAGCAAGCTATGCTTAGACTTCATTATATTAAGCTATAGAATGCTGAAGCTGAAACAGTTCTTGACTTCCATTTCTATACATTAGGCATTGCATTATAACATTCAATCGCACAGGTATCTATGCCATACACATTTTATTTCCTGTTTAATTACAGTAAATTCAGATGCAAATGTGTGTAAAAAGTACTCCATTTGTACACGACGATAAATAAAAAGAATACTTGACAACAATAAACATATTATTACATGTTGTTATGCGCAGCAAGTGTTGAAATATGTTGTATGATACAGTTTCGCCTAGATTTCTTAATAGTAAAAAATATCTTGAAGAAGTATTTGATAATACTAGCAACATATTATTCACTCCAAATATCGTTACCATGCGTTAAAAAACGGATAGGAAAAAAACTGTACATTACCTTTATAAAACCAACACTTCTACAAACTATTTGGTGAAATATAATATAAGACATCATAATCAACATACGTTTCTAACTTAATCAAAACACCCGGTAGAATCATTTTTAAATCGTTTAAGTATATTTAACTATTGCAGAGCGACACCAAAATTTAAAATTTAAATGTTTCCTACGAATGCAATCATTATTATTAGAGACACTGGAAAATCGCGAAAATAATTGGCATAGTCTCCAATAAACTTTAGTATCTCAATCGTGTCACGTGTGAACAGTTTTCTAACAAATCACACAAGTTCTGTGTTAAAACTGTACAGTTCTAATTGGGTCTGTTGAAGAGGCACACAGTGCATCAAATAAACAACAGCCAATATAGGTGCAAAACCTTCAGTGATATACATAGCGTGTTGGAGCCTAGCAAACAATCAACTTTTCCCGCGATTTACCAGTGTCTCTAATTATTATAGGTGCGAATGTTCGCGGATTTGTTTGGCAGCATCTTAGACTTCACAGGCCTGTACAAGCGCTGGGCACATATGGTTGTCCACTAGCTTCTGACCCTACATGTGGGAAGCGCGCATTGTTGCCATATGTGTTACTGGCTTGCAGTAGTTACAGGAGAGTGATAAAATATATCGTCAAATCACAGAAGTGACATTGAAGTATTCAATATTGCGTTCAACCTTACTCATAGTAAATGTGCGACATAGTCATACCTCCAGCACAGCTGCAGATCCAGGGGGGCAGAGGGTCACCTCCCGCCCCCCTCCAAATTGACCTTAAATGTATAGTTTATCCTTAAAATATTACGTTTTTTAAAGAAGTATATTCAACTTTTTTAGGAAACGCCTTAAATAGCACCATTTTGCACCTTCAATATTAAATTTTTCCGGGGGGCCGATGGCCCCTGGACCCCCTTCTTGACTAGGGTTGTGGGCATAGCTACTTTTTAAGGAATTTCCTCCACCCCCCCCCCCCACCAGCCCAATAGCACTGACGAATCCGCTCCTGCTCCAACTACGGGTAAATTATTTTAATACAAATAAATTTCACACACCAATACGTGTTTTAAGTTATAGCACGTGTTTGTACGAGGTGTGTTCCGGTAGAACGTTACGTTTTTTTTCACGCGGAAGCTTTTTTGACGAACAAAATATACAGTGGCAGTAACGGCCGGCATATAAGTGTACAAGAAACGTTTTTGTAAAATATTTCAAACGTTCTTGAGTGTTTTGATTGTAGCACCACTACAGTATAAAATATTCGTCGAACCGATCACAAATGCACGGAGTTTAAGGCGCCCGCCTACTAGCCGTGTGTTAGTGTGAGTGAAGCACGGCGCCAAGGGCGATGTTGACCGGCTCATCTGGTGCGGTATCGCCTCTACCGCAAGACAATGAAACTGCGTGCAGTGGTATCGTAGATCACTCGCCTGACTGACACTTTCAATGCTGACCCCATCTTTTTATGGTGGAAAGTTTTAAGTAAAGTCCAATACACCTCTCTATTGTAGTTACACAAGAATCCTTTCAGTAGTTGTTTAGATATAGTAGACTGAAAAAGCCGTTTTCAGTCATTTTGAGGTGCTCTGGAATGGTCTTTCTAATTAACGTGATGTTTTAAAACTACTATTCCGAGGTCGTTTGAAGTGTTTGTTCTTTTCGTAAATCCACACATTTGAAACACGTTTAGTAGTTTCTTAGATAAAAGCGTTCTGCTAGCACGCTGCAACGCTGGCTACGAGGCAGGCAGGCGGGCGCCTTAAGGCTGTACAACTGCGATGTTGCAACATTGTACTGTGCACAGCAGAGCTGTGCTCTTCTCTCGGCCTCTCTTCTTGGCCCCTGCGCATGCGCACGACAAAATGACATCACTTCTTGTGGGAGATTTAACATTGAAGAAGTACGAAGGTCTGATCCATTAATCGCCGAAATGGTTACATCTTTCACCTCTTGGTGGCAGCACCTACTGGCGCAGCTAGTGTTACAACCCCGCAACTATAAAACACCTCGCTAGGTGCCAGCAGTTATGCTTTATATAATTCCAGGCCAAACGTACATTCTGAGCAAAAATGTGACCCGAGCCTTGAGCAACACTGGGAGAGGAGACGCTGTGGTTTTAAATATAAAACAAATGTCAATAATACAGAGTGCAGGTAATGAATGTATATTATCGCAGAGACTATTTTGGCGTATTGGACCCTAGGTATGAAATATTATCTAATAATCTTAACAGAAAATAATGTTTCAACGTCAAACGTTAAAAATAAATAAAATATTAACTATCATTTAATTGACGAAAATGGTAACCTAACAATCTAATTTAAACTAGGTAGAAAATTATACGTACTTACAGATTATTTAAGATCCATATTGAAATTCGCCCAGAAATTTAATAAAAGGAATAGAGGAAAAACTTTCAGTGATAATAATAATATTTTAATCAACGTTCTGTAGCATGAAAAGGTTAATAAATAAAATACAAAATTTAGTGTGTAGAAAAATTTTTTACTGTTTTTTTTATTAATTTTTTTTTCTTAATTATTTTGCGAAAAAATTTTTGAACATCCATTATCTGATTTCGCCGGCCGCTACTACACAGTGATATCATGAATTATACACCTTGCACTACTTTTCGACAATCAGTTAGAAGAAACCACTCTGGTAAAAACACGGTGCCCTGCGATGCAAGATTGTCTCACAGTCTGATTGTGGAAGTGAAGTCCTGAGAGTGCGACACTCAATGCGGGAACATGTGACAGTCTAATGGGGCAAGATCGCGGCTGTAGGCCGGGTGGTCCAATCTATCCCATCGCTATGAGTAGGGCTAGGAAAAATTCGCGAGTTCAGTGACCAACATGCTAGAATCCAACGTCCTATGCACACAAAAGCCCAGTCTATTGGTTCATTGTCTGCTGTCTGAATGAGTAGCAGGTAATGTACAAATGGTAGGGCTTCCGTAAACTAAGGTTAATTCTACTACAGGTTAGAAAAATCAATGTTATAAGTTTGGCACTGGGAAAATTTCTGCCACTTGAGCGTTGGTATCGCTAGTGCACCAAACTGACCAACCACAGAGCTTTCTTTAATTTTAAGTTACATTATGCTGATAATTTAAAACGCGAAATCGGTTTGTTTTCAATTTAAAATTAAATGACTAACATAATTTCCAATTTTATTTAAATTTAATTTTACTACGGTTTCGTATTTTTCTGGTCTCTTAGCGATTGAAGCGAAACTAGTGGCAGAAATTTTCCCTGTGCCAAGCTCTCCCATAAGTCCCATAAGAAAACGTATTTTCTTTCTAACCTGTACTAGAATTAACCTTAGGTAAACACAGGATAATGGATTCTAGCATATTGGTAGTTGAACTCACGAAATATTCCTAGCCCTAGCTATGAGTGACAGATTTTGGTCAGCGCTTAACATCGAGGTCTTCGCACTGGTGAGGGGTGACACGAAATGAGTATGGAGCAGCGCTGGAATGAAATGGCGGGGGAAACGGGAGATCCCCGAGAAAACCCACCGACCAACGGCATCGTCCGGCACGATTCCCACATACGAAAATCCGGGGACCGACCCCGCCGGGAATCGAACCCGGATCGCCTTGATGGGAGGAGAAAGGTCTGACCATTCGGCTACCGCGGCCCCTCCCATCGCTGAGCCTCGTCGCAAAATAGTGCAAGGTGTTTATTTCAAGATACTGTAGTGAATTTTGTTTGGTAATAAAGTTTCTGTGTGAAAATCAAACTTAATTTACTTCACGAACGCCCTTCCTATAAGGTTAGAGACCAACTTCGCCGTATTATTCATGTAGGCTAAAATCGACTAATTATTATTAATGAGTATGACGCTTGTTTTTCGCGAAAATATTTCTGCACCGATATGCCTAAATGCCTTAAGCACACCAATGTAAATTTGCTTCATTGTTACTGGCAGCGTGTTTTTTTGTGGGAAAATATTTCTCATTTGACCGTTCCAATCTCAATAAAGTTATTGCGAAGCAACACATCTGTGAAATGAAAAACGTAATCAAATATCAAGTGAACTGACAAAGATGTATATCCGTACCATTGTTAAAAATCGAAAAAAAAAAAATATATATATATATATATATATAAGTTATGTCAAACGAACACATTTGTCACATTTATCACATTTATAAAAATATAAACCCAGGACATACAAAATATACAAAAGTAAAGTCAGCTTATTAATCAGTATATGAGTACTACGTTTGATAAAATTCAGAAAAACATTTCCTGCGATATGGCATACTATGCTAAAATAGAAAATTGGCCACCGTTTTGAGAATATGAACATAGGATGGACAAAATACACAAACGTCAAGTCAACTTATTAAGTAGTATATGTATATCAAGACTAATGAACTTCGGCAAAAATTTTCTCCAAATACCTCATATTATGCTAAAAATACGAAATGGTCACGATTATGAAAATATTAACACATGATAAAATAAATACGCTAAAGTCAAATCAGGTTCGTATTTCGTATATGTATACCAAGTTTTATGAAATTCTAAAAAAAAAAAATACTTTCTCAGATATGTCGTTCTATGCTATCAACATAGAAAGCCACATTTAGAAACATGAACATAGTTTGATTAAAATACACAAAATTAAAGTCAACTTTGTATTCATTATATGCGTACTAAGAATGACGATATTGTAAGTAACACTCTCTCATATATGTCATACTATGTTAAAATATATAAATGACCACCAATTAAAATCATGAACACAGTATGATTGAAATACACAAAAGTAAGGCCAGCTTTATATGTGGTTTATGTGTACTGAGTTTAATGAAATTCGGAATAGTGTCCACTATGCTAAAATTATAAAAATATTGGCCGCCATTTTTAAGCTGTGTATACCGCATGAACGAAATGCATGAAAGTCAATCTTTCTAGGTTCTTGATGTGTACAGAGTTCGATGAAATTGTTAAATACGGTTCCTTGGATATCTAGCTTGATCAAAAAATATTTAAAAGGCCGCCGTTTTGAAAATATAAACAGGATGTTAACAAAATGTATATTAAAGTCAAGTCAGGTTTCTAAGAAATATTTTTTATGAAATTCGGTCCACTGTGAAACCCCCCCCCCCCCCAGTTCTAGGTGGAATCGGGTTGTGTCGACACCACCACTCTCTGGTCTAAATGTCGAGATTGTTTTGACGACCATAATTTATACAATATATAACAGAATGGAGGATTTACACAGACCAGTTATTTTTGAACGGTTTTTCTGGGTTACGTTACAATTAAATTTAACCGTCCAATCACATTCAGTTATTTTCACAACACTATGAGAAGAAGTTTTAAGTATTACGGTGACAGCTGACGCACTTAGAATCTAACTTTTGAGTTAACAGATCACTGAAGCTATTACTAAAAGTTAACATCCGTGCCGAACTGTTGTAAAGCACTTCTCAGGGGCATCGACGCATACCTGGTATTAAGTAGTTCCGCCAGTCCAATGCGCCCGTTGTCTTGTACTCTGACGTCGTCGACAGCTCGCCACCCACGTCAGCTGATCAGGTAGTTTACATTCATCCATGTACCCTTGACTACAATGCCCCAACTACATCGCTCTTCATCCACCGTCTATTGTAGGGAGCTGAGGAGAAGGCTAGGCAAAATGGCAGGGTGGTGGTAGGGGCCACATAGCGCTACGCTTGTCCCCACCACCAGCCGCATACCTGAGCCTTGCCTTCTCTTCAGCTCCCCACTACGTACATACTTGTCTATGCTCGTGGTCACACGCCACTCTCTGTCCGACGCACCAGCTGCGCGCGCACCTACACAGCACAATAATTAAGAACGCCTCACAGCGGTAAATTTACAAAACTGACACACATAAAATAATGAGATAAATAACCATACAGTAAACAAAATATTATGTCGCTTAGACATTTGTCTCAACTGGTTTAAAAGTTTTAAGGGGGACACACACGCGTGCGCACACACAAACACACTCAGATACTTTACTTAGGGAAAGTAAATACTCACAAATTCAATGTGCCACTTGCTAGAATCCAAATATGTCCTACGCATGCCCAAGCTCCGATTATTCTTTTAATTCTGTGATGTTCAATGGGTAGCAGTTAATGAACAAAGAGTCGCGTCTTCAACTGCACACAGGAAAGTTGTTTTTTCAACATGTAGATAACCGAACTCGTGAAGTATTCCTTTATTTACCTTTGAGACAGGACGTTTTCGCGAAAATATTTTTGCACCATTTTGCTTCATCGCATTACATACACCAGTGATTGGATGTTTCAACCCCTAGAGTCTTTGGGGTCTATCCACAAGTCACAGACATGTGGTGTCAATGTTAACCTTGTCCTGATTTGCACAGTCAAATGACAGACGACTCTGCACATATAGATACAGTCAATAAACCTGCAGATGTTCAAGTAACTCACTGAAACGAAGTCGTGCAAAACATTTTTCACGAAAACATCCGGTCTATACCTATAATTAACCATACATAGAGCTAGGTAAAGATAAATATCACTTTGTTGGATATACAATTGAAAAACATATCCATTTACTATATTAATTGTAATTAGCAAAAATTTACATTACATTCACAACCTCAAATGCACTGTCACTAGTCACTTATTTTTTAAATCGGAAATAACAACACTGGCCACTTGCCGATATTAACTCAACTGGCGAAGAACAATTATCTCTCGCCTGTACAGCATTAAATACTTTAGTATTTGATTTTACATATCTGCTTTGTTAAGTATTTCGTAAATACCCGCCACAAACGCTAAGTTAAATAAACGTCAATTATAAAAAAAATCTGAGATTTTTTTACATTATAAATTATTATACATTTTTTTGCACAAGTATATAACTGAAATATGCTGGAAATAAGCTGTGTGATTAAAATATGTTCTACATTTTTTAAATATTTTGCAGTAAAACTACAATGCTATCTATCATATGCAAAATTTAAAACGTTTTTCTATGACTATTTATTTGATGAATTTTACAAAGTTTTTCGAGTAGGTGAACTTATAGCGAAATCTTAATACTGCGAAAGAAAACGATACTAAGAAATATACATTTTCCATCGTAACAAACTTATCTATTGGATTTTCGTAAACGGTCGTCATAACTTTGACTTCAGCTTTGCCGGCTTCATTGTGATTAGGTTGATTCTTCTACAGGCTGTAATGCAGACGTGTTTTCTTAAGGTAGAAGTTATGAGCGAGGTGGCGCAACAGTAACACATTGGATTCGCATTCGGGAGGACCCGTGTTCGATCCCCAGCTCCGACAAACCGAATTTCGATTTTCCACGGTTCCCCAAAGTTGATCCAGGCGAATGCTGGGATGGTTCCTTAACAAAGGGGGCTACGTGATTTATACGACTTCGTTAGTTGACAGAACTACTTTTTTGGGAGTTATGCGGGGCGGTGACGAATGTTGGATGCTACGGCCAATAAGGTTTCGGCTTTATGTCTGATGTGCGAACTCTTCACGTCTCGTGGTAGATAATGGGAGGAACGATATGGACAGGGTAGAGGGATGTCACCAGGAGGTACGTATAGTTATGTAGAGGGTAAGAAGTGTAGGGGAGTTCCACGACCTCGGAAGTTGACAGAACATTTTTTGAGCAGGCGTGCAGAGTGGTTCGTGGTGGAGGCAGTTAAGGGCTTGTTCCCGAGTTTTTTTTTCAGACTGGTGCCAATAACTCAAATATTTTTTAACCAAAAGTTTTGGGAAAATTTGAGTCAATGTGCAATCACTTGATGCACAATGCTGTGGACGCGTTTTTTTTTTAAATAATGTACCATTCGCGAGCAAAAAAATAATAATTTCCTTCATTTTTGCTTAGTTTCACGACGAAAATCGTGGTACTTTGGGTAATTAAATCTAAAAAACCGTTCAGTATAATTCTACAGAAAAAATTTAGCTACAAATTATAACATATAAGTGTCAAAACTGTGTAGCGAAATTTTGATAAGATTATTAGGTAGCAATAAAAAAATATTTTCGAAATCACTGCAAAACTTTGTAACAAGGCCTTAAGGGGAAGAGTGTGGAAAAATTCGGTGAAATGACCAAGGCGAAGAAGTGACCTGTAACATAACTAAGGCCATGGCTCCTCTCGTAGCTCCTGTCATTTGACCAAGTTGTGTGTCCCATTCTCTAAATTCCTCGCTTTCGACGAGACGTAAATACCACTTACCATACGTTAATTGAAAGTTTGAACGTAGGAAAACTACTGCAGGAAAATGCGCTGCTGTCGCTGAAGGGACCAACATAACGCGAGATCGTAGTGAAATCAATCATAAATAGGCTTGGCAAGGAGAGAAGCCGTTAAATTTGATTTAGAATAGAAAATCAAACAAATGTTTTGTTTTAAATCATCAACTTCATGTAACTTTACACTCACGAAAGCTTTGCCATTAGTCATTTTATACTTCTAACCGATATCAGTGCAAAAAAAATGCAGAAATTTTCCCTTGCTAAACTTTTATCATAGATTTTTCCAATCTGTAGTAGAATTATCTTTAATTGGGTTGGACTCCATAAGAAGCCATGTTTTTAAAGCTTCCGTAAAGTCAAATGTTAAAGTTTTAAGTTCTGTAACCGCTTTAATAGCATTGACCATCGTTAATTGTTGATTAAATTAACACTTATAATATAAACTCTATGCCATCTACCACTTTAGATGAACTCAGTATACTGGATGACACTGTGCAGGCTGATCAACATCCACGTCACACTGAAGTTTATGCAAGACTGGCACAAATTGGTGCCGAACCATGAAGGTGAAAGATACTCTTCGACTATTCACTACCAAATAAAAGATTTCTGTGTCACAGACCAGGGCTGTAAAGACAAATGATGGAGAGCGTGTTGTATCTCGGTCATAGGTGACTGTTTGCTATGTTCCAGTTCTGCTGTTCGTGTTTTCACAACTACCCTAGCCAATGAGACATCTTGTACGACGATATTGATAGTTTCTTGTCTTCCTGTAATGAACTGAACCATTTCAGTTTATCGTCGGCCAGTCTTGTGAGGTGCGACATGTTTGACTGCTTCGGAGGCTACAGGAACCAATTAACACTTTCTACCAATAAATTTCGTTCCTATAAATCATTAATACAGCTACGTTGGTAACGTACGAAACACATGTTTGAGGGTATATTCATAATGTCGCGAAACTGTACGTCAATTTTTTGGGAGAAAGTAAAAATGTTATAAGTAGAGGCCTGAAAAAATTCTCGGGTTCACTGATCAGGAGGCTAGCCTCCAAGAACATGTGTGTATTCAAGCTGACATTATCTGCTCCCTGGCTGCTCGATGAAGCAGTGATATGGTCCTGCATTTAGTTGCTTCTGTACTGTTGGCTAAGTGACTTCCAGGAACTGTCATGTAAGTTACGGGCCAGTTGCGAAAGTGGCAAGAACTTACAAATGTTGGAATTCAAACTTGGGGCCAAACGAAATCGAAAAATTTTCAGGTCTAGTTATATGGTAATGGGTCCGAAGATGCTCTGTTTACCTACAACAGTTCACAGTATATGGTGTACAGTGAATAGTGCACGGGCTGGATCCTGATAATGTAGAATAACACGGCTGATATCATTGATAGCTAAATACCAGATGAAATGTATTTAATCGGACGGCACAAATTGTGCGGTGTAGCATTTCATAGCGACCGGATCCAATCTACAGGCTAGCCATTTTTAGCAGAAGGTAGTGGCCTTAGAACTGGCAACCCTGCCAGGAAGGGCCATTTTAACACTTCTTTTAGCTCTCCAAAGGCAATGGTTGTACCTGATTCGTTATTCTGCCCTACATACCGGCGAATCAGGTGAAGCCATTGCCATTTGTGAGACGAAATAAGTGTTAAAATGACCCTTCCTGGCAAGGTTGCCAGATCTAAGGCCGCGGCCTAATGAAAATGGCTATGTGTATGCACCCACTTCTCATTGCTAATTACGTCGTCAATAATTACTAAATTAGAACACGTTATTTGAAAATTTATTTGGTGTTGTGTGTACCCACATATTATTTCGTAGCCTTGGTTAATAATTCACGCTAAAATAAGATATTATACGTCATTCGCTATAAGATTTGAAAACACACAACGGAATTCCTTGATACTGAAAAAAATCCTGAAACGATAAGCTTTTTCTATAATTAACGGCAATTTAATAACAAAATACATGAGGAGTTCACTGTGTGATTTTAAATATTTTATGAAATGCTCATGCATAATACACAATTTCAGTATGAATGGTTAAATTTGAGGCAGTAGGTTGGTTTTCAATATTTGTATGTTCCTGTAACATGCAACTTTGAATTAGATACGCCTCTATGGAAAGACCGACAGCAATAAATTTTCACAAGTGGAAAATGCATTCGCTAGTAACATTTACACAACTAACACTATCTTGTACAAATGCAACATTATACACTTTTGCTTTTTGTATGCCCTTAAAGCGCCTGAAGACGAATTAGACATTAAAGTATTTCTTGTTATAAGTCGTTCGGAAAAATGTGAGCACTTAAAATAATACCTCTGAAAAAATATCCCTAGCTATTTCTGCTTGTAATTTAATGTAAATAATAGCTACATTACTACTTGTAAGGTTGGCAGCGAATTGCCGTATATAGTTCCGTGTATTTTTTCCTATTAAATGTCTCAATACTGATATAAAATCAACTAAATTCGACAGATTTGTGTTTTGTGTAATTAATAAACTTTTTTTTATCAAGCTATACAGGTTCCTACTGACTGTATAATTTATAATTTATCTGAAACGCCCAAACATAAAGTGGCGTGTTCAGTGAGGTTAGTCATTGCCCGTCGTTTGCCGTTACGTGCGGAAAAATACGAATTGGCTGGATACATAAATTGGTTTTTATTTTATTTTATTTTATTTTATTTTTTTTTAGTTCTCACTTTATCCCGAGCCGACCATACCCATACTAAGGTCTTGGGACATGAGACTTAAGGGAGCTGCCTGTGGGGACGTATTTTGCGCGTTCAAGTCCTGGAAGAGCGGAATCGATATCGTGCAGTCTTCTCGCCGACAACTTGGCTGTATGAGACTTTCTCTGGTGACCCTATTATTTAATGTTGCATTATTATTACGAAGTTGTATTGCATACGCCTATACATTTTATGATCTTCAAAACAGTTGTGCAATCCGACTGCATGGCTGAATTTAGTTTCTTATACAAACTCCGTTGCGATGTAGATGTATGTCAAAGAAAACTGAAGAGAATAGACAAACATAAATAAGCGGAGTATTCCTTAGTCAACAGGAAACATGTAAACAACACACAATTCCATAAATGGAATCGGACAAGATAAGAAAATAAAAATAAAAAAACAGATACAACTACGGTAGGCAACCCAGATTTGAGACCTGCTTTGGCAAAGGGACATATAAAATACCTGTACCTCGGACGGAGGCATAGGACACTATGTCCAATTTGTCTCAAAATGTACTTTTTACCATAAGCATTATCATAGTGTCAAGTACTTTCTAGTGACATAAAACACAAAGTCTGTGTTGCGTCAAAAACCCACATTTTGGGCGTTAAGCGGCGGAATTCACTAGTGAATCACACTCTTCAAACTGCTCTCCTGAATAATATGATTTTTGTGACATATTGTCTTATGCCTCCGAGGTAAAGATATAAGAACCACATAATAATATAAAATTACGACTCAACGATGAGACGAAATAAAACACAGTAGCTTATCGGACACGAGCAGAAAAACGACACGGGCCACAACGACGACACGTAACAAAACACAGTGGTTATAAACAAACAGAAAAACAATATGCGACACAATGATGGGACGAAACAAAACACAGCAGATTTTCAGACAGAAGAACGATTGTTCGGGAACTGGAATATGTACTTCATCTTTTAATACCTAAAACAGACAGCAAAACCTTCATTGCCGGCAGAGAGAAAATATGCTTTAATAAGTAGTGGTGAACTTGAATTGAGTATTCACATGTGTAATGTTCTTTAAATGTTGTCCCTAAACAGACATCATTCTTGTGCGATGAACAGTTTGCTAGTAATATTGTAACTGCAGATGTTGTGGTCACCGCTTAGCGACACGGGCAGACGGCTCTCTTTATACCTCGCTTCTTGTAAGCTACTAGCTGGGGAGATTACCTGCCAGGGGACATATAAAAAGAGAGTCTTAAATCCAATGTTAAACAACAAGAACCAGTGGCAAGGCGTGAAGTGTTCTAGGGCAAACGGTGATTGGCAATGACTGTACACAATTCTTAGTTGCCTGTAGAACCATTAGACTGGTGGAGACAGACACACTTCACAACCAGTAGCGTGTAAGAGTCGAAGAACATATTCTCCAGTAATACAACTACATGCTCAAAGTGTATTATCTTGCCTTGTAACACGACCACGCCTCGCCACTGACAAGAACCTTATTTCACCGAAGATACCCGAAGATGCCCGAAGTAATCTACATATCCCCCTTCCCTAGTACCAACCTCAGAACACACAACATGAAATACGGTGATATACGTTTTAGAACTATGTACACCCTAAACAAAACCATTTGTTAGAGATATGCGTTAGTTAGTGAGTGAGAGAGATATTGGTCAGCGCAGAACATCGAGGTCTTCAGCGCTGGTGGAGGGTGACATGAGGTGAGTATGGAGCAGCATCGGAATGAAAGGGCGGGGAAACGGGAGATCCACGAGAAAACACGCAGACCAACGGAATCGTTCGGCACGATCGTGGCATCGAACCCGGATCAAATTGTTGGGAGGTGAGTCGTCCGACCATTCGGCCACCGCGGCCGCAATATGCGATAGTACAGATGCCTAAGTTTATATCGTAGTTATTTCTTTGTAACATTTATTTTTTGTTGCATTATATGTCCGTCGAAGAAGGAAAAATTCGGTCAACTTCAGCTGTAAATATGTTTTTGCTAGTGAAGTTACGAGGACCTGGTACCTACTTACTGTATCTTGAAGCTATGTATAGTTTTACTGCTAAGCGTAGCGTCCCTTGGAAAAAGACCATATTTCGCCAATGACATTTATTGTCAGCAAGAGATAATGACGTGAGCAAACAATTAACCGGCGAAAACTTTGTAAACAAATCAAAGATGGTAGGCGAAAGACGCCACAAAAGTTTGTCGGTTACAGTGTCCACACGAAGAGTTGAGTTTACGTTAGAGAATGGGCAAGGTATGGTTTTTTATCTTGGTGCATGAGTGCTCTTAGTACCTGCACACACGTACATGAATTGAGTCAATCCTGTGATGTTTTTCGTGTGTGTGATATTTTGGGATGTAGTGATATATTTACATGGTATTTTAATTTTTGTTCGTCTGAAATTTTCTGTGCGAAATAAATTTAAGACCAGTGGCGGCTCGTGGGTTGTTGCCAGGTAGGGCTGCAGTTGTCAAGAGCTGTACAGGGTTGTGCGCTCGTTGACTCTACAGCCACTGACACGCTGATGTGCAGGTGCCCCTTACTACTGAGTGGTCACAACACATCTAGTAGCCGGCAAATATTTCATGCTCGTTGGTCTACGGCGCGTTCTTAAAGAGCGTACAGTTCCGACTATCTGCAGCCCCACCTGGCAACAACCCACGAGCCGCCACTGTTTAAGACATGGTTTACATTTAGCGCAGCTGACGGCATAGCTGGTCAGGGTTACCACAACACATTCATTGCTAATTTTTAGCATTTCATTTTCTTATGTGGAAAGTAAATAAATAATTCGTTTCATGACGAAAGTGTTTCAAACGTCCGAATATTTTGTTACACATTCTTCAGAGAACCAAATAATGCTATTTACATAAAAATATAGGGCTAATTATTTGTTGCATTTTATTACATAGCGCCTACATATCAATTATTTTTAGCCATGAATATTTACCGGCTCTTGTTATAGGCGTACGATTAACTGGTAATTAAATGTAAATATTTTGCCATGGGCATGTGTGTTTAACGTGAGTGAAATTGGGAGTCGCGTGTGGTATACAAACAAGAGAACATATCTCTAATTATTAGTAATTGGTATTTGGTGATTTCGATAAAGCGGCCAAAATAATATAGGTCTACATTAAAATCAGTGATCATTTAACCCTAAAGTAATGAAAGATATTCAGGTGTACTCAGAGGTATTGGATGATTTAGGCGTAACGTAAACATACATGAAATATTAAAACCAACAACATTAACAATATTGTCGGCCACTCTCAACAATCTTTGCATGCAAACCACACTCTAATTAAAGCTACTTTTAACTGTATAAAATTGTAAAAACAGTTTAATTAGATTACATTTCTTGTGACAAACTTCCCACTTGACAAGCAACGTGTGTGTGTGTGTGTGTTATATATATACACACACACACACATTAAAAGAAACATCATGCCTTGTTTTAATAGATGGTATTTACATGCTAGAAATATTATATTTGTAACAAGAAAGTACGCTCTCTACGATAATAACAGTAAAAATATTGGATTTCATATTAAGAATCATATTATCATTTTGACTGCAGTACTTGCTAAGCGGACAGTTTATTTTATATATACTTTTCTTTACTCGCGTTACACAGAAAACTGCGAAATAACTGATTAAACTTACTGTAACCAAATAATATGAAGAAGCTTTATTCGGCAACTATTATTTTACCAAAATATTACAGTTTTAATACATTTGATTTGTTTACCTGGAAGCTAACGTACAACCAAAATGTATACTAAAGTGAAGACTTATTTTGTTCAGCACTTAACATATAGGTCTTTAGCACTGTTCGGGATGACATTCTGTATAAAGCAGCGCTGGAATTAAGTTGCGGGGGAATCGGGAGATCCCCGAGAAACCCCGCCAACCTGCGGCATCGTCCTTGATGGCAGATTTTAATTAGAGAATTAACTATTATCGTTTATTCAGAGGATTGCAAGGAATCTTAAATTTTATTTCCTAAGTTTTAAAATTTCTTAACTATAAATATTTTGTAGATCACCAATTTCTCCTTTTTAACGCCATATGACATTTATTAAAGCGTTTTACTTTGTAAAAGTTTCATTGCTAATTTTGATGTTACGATATTTGTAAATTATGTAGAAAACACTTTGATTTTTAACTAGCAGTTAGAGGCCGAAGTGGCCGAGTGATCAGACCATTCACCTCCCACAAAGGCAATCCGGGTTCCGTTCACGGCGGAGTCGGTCCCCGGATTTTCGCATGTCAGAATCGTCCCGGACGATTCTGTTGGTCGGCGGTTTTCTCGGGAATATCCCGTTTCCCCCGCCCCTTCATTCCAGTGCTGCTCCATACTCATATGTATAACCCCTTACCAGCGCTAAAGACCTCGATGTTATGTGTTAACCATAACCTCTCATTCATTCATTCAACAAGCAGTTAGCCTTTAAAAATTTTGAATCAATAAAATTTCATATAAAAATTGAATTAATGATTGATGCGGTTGAGCGAGGGGTAAATTCAATGTAACGAATGCACGGCTGCAAATAAATATATATAAAACTGTGTGCATGCACCCGATTTCAGGAAATTTCGACTAAATAGCAAAGAATTTCGAAATCCAACATCGGTTTGTTTGCACTCGGCTAACGTGAGGTGAATGCTTTGTTTTCTACTTCTCTTGCAGATACTAAAAAAGTCTTCTATGAAGGGATCTTAAAAAGTTCGTGTTTTCTTTTCCGGTATACATTAGAATGACAGCAAATGCAAGTTCGTGTAACTTTCGCAGTTAGATGGTGTTACGCATTAGTAGACTAAGCGACAGCTGTAATGTGTCAACAAAACATGCTAAAACTTTTTGAGACTTGAAACAGTCTTACAAAAAATTATTTATCCCTAATAAAGACAATATTTTTAAGAACAGGATGTAGGTCAAAAATATTTCGTCTTGAACCTGATTCAACGCTGAAAAATAATCATACATGTGCAACAATCGACACGTATTCTAGTGATGCATAACACTGTTAAATTGGCCTTTGACATATTTGTTGGTAACGGAAGTTTTAACGATAAAATTTTTGCCCCATTTTTTTGCAGTACCTTACGTTTACGTCTGCAGCTCTACCTTATGATACGGGACCTTTGTGTATCGCGAAAAGAATTTGGCACCACTTTGTTTCATTGCACATCTGCAGTTCTGCCTCGTGTTCAGTGATGAGATATTTTAACTGTCACGAGCCTTGAGATTCTTCCGGCAAATCACAGACGTGTGGTGTTGCAGGAAAGTTTTTGTAATTGGCTCAGTCAAATGAGATACGGCTCTTCACACAGACACGCTGCCAATAACCATGAAGCAAAATTGCAGGTGTACACGTAAGGCACTGAAACAAACTGGGGCAAAACTATTTTCGCGAAAAACAGGGGTCCCTACTTATGATAATTGTCTGTATGTTATTGTGCAGTGTCATTTTTCATTTGACTGCGCCAATCAGAGCAAGGTTAACTGCGACGTCGCATGTATGTGATTTGTTGATAGAACTTTAAGACCGGGAGTTTAAACATCCAATCACTGATCACGAAGCAGAACTGCAGGTTTGCGTGTGAGGCAATTAAACTAAGCGGTGCAAAAATCTTTTCGCGAAAAACAGAGGTCCCTACTTATTTGACACACCCTGGAAGTCGCTTAGAGAACAATGCAAATGTAACTATAGGAAGACTTCCCTGCAATATTATTTTGTAGCAAACTCAAAATAATAGTGTGGTGTCAAAAAAATGTTTTCGTGGTAACCACAAAATTTATATTGCATGGTAAACACCCACAAAATATTTTGTAGCTGTCACAAAATATTTTTTTTCTGTATAAATGCCGACTCATATTACTGTTTTTCCTGTTCCTGTTGCAATCGGGGCAAGCAACTGTGGTAAAAAAATATCCCTTAATCTGAAATCAAATTTTTCCTGTCCCCTCCCCAGTGCCTATATAACACGGTCGTAGAAGAACAGGTCTGGACACTCGCCTGGAAACTTGACCCCCTTGTTGTTTGGCTGTAGTTCACCAAGTTACCGAGAATATTGTGTTTTATTGGCGCTGCAGTTAGGGCGGTCGGACTCAAACTCCGCCCACTTCCTTTCCACTGAGATAAGCAATTTGTCAAACCAAATTTGTTTACCAATTTATGAAATACTTCCTCCGCTCACGAAATTAAGAAAAGGTTCCAGCAATCTTTATTTACTTTATAAATTCATCAATGGAAAAAAGTGGGCGGAGTTTTGAGTCCGACCGCCCGGATTACAGCGCTAAAAATTATGACATTCTCGGTAACTTGTCGAACTACAGCCAAACAAAAAGGGGGGGTCAAGCAAAATACATTGGTAGATAGGCGAGTGTCCAGGCCTGTTCTTCTACGACCGTGCCATATACGTAATACTCTCCCGTCTGTCTTATCCTACGATGAACGGTATGACGTAATCCGCCTAGTATCTTAGCCTAAGGGCTTATGTGATATACGGTCCTGAGCTCTGCAATCGAGCCTCTCTCCATTGTTCAGTGAAAATTCTGAGATGAATATTTTCCGCGATACCAACGTCATGGTTGAAATTAGCTTCCAGTTTCATGCCCTATTCATACACGCACAGTGAAACCTCATCTTATTGTATTTATATCTACAGAAGTCCCTGTAAGACCATGTTTATAGCTGATGGGCATACGCGAAAAACTTTTTGTGCCAACATACCCTTGAAAACACTGCAGTTTCTTGTGATATATATGATTGGGGGATATACTGTACGTAGTTGACTGCAGACCAATAATTGTCATCAAATATTGCAACAGCGGGATTTCTATTGTCTTAGTCAAATATGGCAACAGCTCTACGAAAAAGCGAAATCCAGTAAAATTTTCATAAGCTCAATATACGTTGAATTCCAGCAAACAGTCAAGTTTTCCCGCTATATAACATCATCACTAGTCGTGATCCATCGTGTTTACTGCTTTTACGGGTTAAAAGACAAAAGATACCAAATAATTGTGTTAAATATTTTTCAATAAAAATCAAATCCAACCAAATCAAATTCTCTTATGTAGAAATAAAATTGGCAACACTGTAAAAATAATTTAAAACAAAACTGTACAACAGTTTTTTGTTACGCCTACATGTTCTCGTTTAGGAATTAAAAAATTACTATCGTGAAAGTAGTAGCAATTATGAATCATAGCCTTAAATGGCCTCCCTTTATAGGCTGCGTTTGTGTGAGTAAGACAGGAGCGATAAGGGTGACGTTTACCGACGTATGAAATGCATTATCGCCTCTCCGCGCAAGCAACTCTAAAGGCGTGCAGTGCTTCAATATTCTCCTTTTTTCTATAGGAATTTTAGCGACGACCACATTATTTCGTTTTTGGTCAGTATATTTCAAAGCGTAACGCCTATTTCTACAGTAGTGATTTTCGAATCCGGTTGTTATTTTTCCAGAAAAAAATACATTTTTGGTCATTTTGAGGGTTCCGAAAATGATGTTTCCAACGTGAGGAATTTTTAAAACTATAGATATAGGCTATAGTTTGAAGTGTATGTCCTTTTCGTAGATACATCAATATAGTGTGCATTTAATAGTTTCGTCAACAAAAGAATACTCGTAACTTACTGCAACGCATTTGAAGCGCAGGTAGGCAAGCCCCTTAATGCTGCCGGGATCTTGCCACTTGAACTTTGCTACAGAGACTCACTTTAAATTTTTTTACCAAACTGTTAAAATATTTTCAATACGATAGTCTAAGAATAAGGAACGTAATAGTAGAGAGTATGAATATCTTTTGTTTTGTATTTATTACACTGAAAGAAAAATTTTCTAGGAAGTCTTCCCTGCAAAATAAGTTTTTAGTAACCACTAAATAATTTTGTGGTAGCCACAACATTTAAGTGGTGTCAGCAAAATGTTTTCGTGGTGACCACAAAGTTATGCCGGGTAAATACCCACAAAATGTTTTTGTAGCTGCCACAAAATATTTTTTTTTCGCGTAGTATAGTTTATTTTAAATATAACATAAACGAGAATTACATGTTCTTTACCACAATTATTCTACCTTTGGTCCCAGGGTTCGTTTTTGATTACACATGGCAGTTCAAGCTAGAGTTTTGATCAGGAAAATGCTTACAAACACCTTACTTTCAGATAGACATGCACGTTCCATAACACTGATACCATCAATAAACGTTAATTGTACACCGCCGTGTCTGAAACTACATACGCCTGAAAATGGCTACTCTACGATAGATTCTTGGTTCGGAATTTCCTACGAGGTTGTGTACAATATAATTACTTTAGCATTGCTAAAGTAATTACGAGCGTTCAAGTGTGAAAAAATCATAATTTTATATTTGTTTAAAATAGGGTTAGATTCGTAGACACTATTTGAGAGTACATTTTCCTCTTACGAAAAAAATTTAGCTCAGCCAGATTTTCCATAATGTCAGTTCAAAGTCAAAATTTGCATATTTTTACTTCATGTAAAACTTGAAACCAATAAACATAATGGAATAAAAAATCACATCAAAACTACATGCCACAGTGTACAGCTTGAAACCTATAGAAACCCTTTACATAATCATTTTGTATTTTTAAAAAAAGGTTGAAAAGTAATAAAAAAATTAGCAAATTTTAGAAAAATTTTTTAAGTACAAACATTTTTTGTAAAGGGTTTCTATATGCTTCAAGCCGTAGACCGTGGCATGTAGTTTTCATGTGATTTTTTCCATGTAATTATGTTTACTGGTTTTCAAGTTTTACATGAAGGAAAAATATGCAAATTTTGACTAGAACTGACATTATGGGAAAACTGGCTAAGCTAAATTTTTTTCGTAAGAGGAAATTGTACTCTCAAGTAATGACTACAAAACTGGCCCTATTTTATACAAATACTAGCTGTCCCTTTGCGGCTTCGCCCGCGTGTACTATAGAAAAGAGTAACTAAATTTTAATAACGTATTAATTGATGGTGTTACTACATTCTCTGTATACCTTTATAACAACAAATACAAACAGCTTTATCCAGTCCACTACGCTGAGGGTACTTTAATTGCAGAACATCTTTGTTTTTAATTCATCTTTATTTCTCTACAAAATAGCTACCCAGCCGCGGCTTTGCCCGCGTGAAATTATGTAATACAAACAGTAACTCTGGATAAAATATGTGATGAAGGCATTTAACAGCTAGCGTACTCAATAACAGTGAACTATAAATTGTCTTAGCTCAGTGAAAAGAGCGCACGCAATATGCTCGTATGATG
>PNEQ01032424.1:0-24046 GCA_003012365.1 Medauroidea extradentata
CCCCCAGTCCCCACCCCCAACCCCCTGCCCCCGGAGCCCCCTTTTCCATCTACTTCCGACGTAGTTTGATGTTTGTTTTTCTTTTCGTACGTTGTCACAGTGGGCACATATAGAATTTTTTCGTAGAATAAAATCTGTTTCCAAACACGGCGACGCATTTGAAGTGTGGGGCTGGCGCGTGAACATTGTTGCAGCGTGTTAGGAGAAAGTATTTATAATAAATATTACTAAATGTGCGTTTGATATATTTATCTAAGAAAAGCAAACACATTTAAAACTATTCTTATACATTTTTGTTTTCCAGATATCGTGCTTAGAAACATGGTTTCCGGACAGCTAAAAATTGCTAGAAATGGCTTTTCTAGACTAGCTTCTCATAAATAAATACCAACCAGGATTTCAAAACTGAAATAGAGAAGCATACTCTGGACCTTACTACTACTCTACCACGACGAGTCCTCCAATAAGAGGAAGAAGCGTGGCGCTAGTAGTAGGTAGACACGTCACAGGAAGGAGATATGTACTTTGCCCTACTTGAGCTTATGGCACACGGTCAGTAGAGACATACTACTCGATCACGACAACTAGTCCTCCAATGAGGGAACTAGTCCTCCCGCGAGGGGAAGAAGTGTGGCGCTAGTAGTTGGTAGACATGTCACAGAGAAGGGAAATGTACTTCGCCTGACATGAGTTCATGGCACATGGTCAGTGGATACGTACTACTCGGCCCCGACGACTAGTCCTCCAATGGGGGAAGAAGCATGACGCTAGTAGTAGGTAGACATTCCACAGGGAGAGGAAATGTACTTCGCCTGACATGACTTCGTGGCACATGGTCAGTGGAGACATACTACTCGACCACGACAACTAGTCCTCCCATGAGGGGTAGACGCGTGGCGCTAGTAGTAGGTAGACACGTTACAGGGAGGGGAAATGTACTGCGCCTGACATGAGTTCATGGCACACGGTCAGTGGAGACGTAACAGCGAAAACCTAACCGGCTGCCTGTGCCACAGTATTATGTTCGGTGCTGTTGTGCGCGACACCAATTGCACGCGGTCAAGCACAAAACAGCGATAGTTCGCTTTTCTCCCGCGGGACTAGTTGTTGTGGACTCGTGGTCGAGTAGTACGCGCTTTCCGTAAATAAAATTGTAGAGTCACCGCTTAAAGTCTCATAGGAAGAAGCCTACAACGAAAAACTGCACGCCGTTATCGCTCCCCGCGCATGAAGGTGAAGACGTTGACACACGAGCCAGTTTAGCTCTTCCCGCCTCCTGCGTGTTTCTGTGCCTCCTACGCCTGCTGTACAGAGTTCTTAACAGCTTGGAATGCTACAAGAAAGAACAGCTATACATCACTAGTGGATAGTTATTGCCCATTTGGTGAAGGTTTCGCTCGCGTTGCAAAATTTTTCGTGCCTCATGTAGAGAAGCAGTAAATGTTGTAAAATACGGTTATGGTTCTTGAAACGCTTATATGTTCACTGCACAATCTTTCAAGCGCTTGACATTTTGATCACGATCATGTCTTAGTGCCAGATCTGACGATAAAACTGTGCTAAGGCTTTGTGATATTCGATAAATAAAACATTTATGTGGTTGCGGTATCCGCAACACATACTGTGGCAAAGAATTTCACTTCGTCGAAGTCATCAAGGCGATGTGTAGTGGTCGTGAAGTTCCGTGGTTTGGAAACCGTGACGTCGTTGTAAACGTGTGTGGCGTTTTAATGTTGTATTGATTTTTAGTTTAGGTTACTTGGTATTTATATTGCATTTCCTTTTCGTTTTATGTTACCAGGGCTGGCCAAGAACATGTTACACACAAGAAGGTCCAGTTTTGCTTGGGAAATTTCACAGCATTTGTACGTGTAGTTCAGTACTATCATTTTTACAAGCTTAGATTTAACTCTCAGTGTTCGTATGTAAGTAAGTTGTCCGTTTCAAAATTTGCAAAATATATTGTTGGACCACTTGCTGGTTTCCGATTGAGCTGAAATTTGGCATACTTATGTAAGTTCGGTGTCAGTAAAATATCATCTTATTATATTAAATATATATTATATCATTAAAAATACGTAAACTAAAAAGTAAAAAAATTTAAAGTTGAATTGTGTAAACTACCTCTTTTAAAAAATGTGAACTAAAAAGTACAAAATTGATTTAGGTTACATTTGTCATATTATACGTTTATAGTAGTTTTATTATAGGTTCATAATAACCCGCCGTCACAGGATAACTCATTATTATATAGGCGTACGTAGATATGTAAGTTCTAGGGACGTATTTAAATAGAGATCTTTTCAAAATGTGATACATAAATATTACATTTTGAAAATATATTTATTTATATACGTCCCTAGAACTTATACTTATCTACGTACGCCTACATTATGTCGACGAGCTACCAAGAGAGGGGTTATTATGAACCTAGAACATAGCTACCAGGTGTGTGTATGTATATAACAAATGTTACTTAAATTTATTTTTACTTTTTAGTTAACATTTCTTTAAAGAGAGTGTTTTTCCCCATTTTTAGTTTAGAATGGTTTTATTTCGGTTAGTTGTGTGGTGTTTACAGTTATATTCCAGTCCGGATTATATGCTCTAGTTCACCTTGGCTACTGGTCTGAGCTGTCTCACTCAAGCTATGCCAACGGTCTTAGACGTACAAGTCTGGTGGACATTCGCATGTCTTACCAGTGCTATCAAGTTCGTTTTTTATTGGCCGGTTTTTGTTCCTGAATAACCGTCAGTGCTGCCATTGGTGTGGAGATCTTTTAACATTTCCATAATAGTGTATGTATCATTATGCTACTAAGAACTCTTTAACGTTTTAGTTGAACAAACCCGTTCATCGACTTTGATATCCTTATTAGCAGCATTCTTCAGACATGTGTTTAACACGCATTCTTTAGTTTCACGGCATGTACAATATGAATGTAACGAAATCTTTCAATTCACTTTTCACCTTCTAGACGTCAGATTTATTCGAAATTTTGCACACATATTAGGAATCAATGACAATGCAATAAAGTTATAGCTATGACATAGTATTTCTACTCTTTATGAAAAAAAATGCCATCTGGCTGCCACAGAAAAAAATTGTTTTGAATTCAGAATCTTTGAACTAACCATTTTGAAATAAATCATTGCTTATATCTTCCGTTATGTTTTAAGACTGAAAAGTAACATTATAGTTTACAAAAACCAAGAAATCTTTCTTTTGGAGCAATATCAACTAAAAAGTTTATTTAAATATGAAGGTTTTGTTCAACAGCGATAGTTTATTCCACACTGCTGTATAACATAATGTTTTGAATGAACTTAACATAAGAATAAATTCATTGATCAAGAATTAAAATTTAATGTTAAAAAAATAAAGCGTGGGATGCTCCCAACGTACTTTCCATAATGGATGTACCTTTATGTATAGCTAGTGATAAAAATATTTTAAGTCCACTGATATCAAGAACCCCTCGCTTTTTCACATTTAAGTAAATTTTTGGTCGATTACTTAATTTTAATCTTAAACTTATGCTAGAAAAAACAAGTTATACTAAAGTGTGAGACATTCTTAAACAAAATATTTATATTTACATACATTTTTACAGCATTATAGTTATAATGTTATAAAAGAACATTTTTGTTAGTTGCCATACTATAAACTTATTCCATGCTGAGTGAAGGTTCGAAGTTATAGAACAGTAGACCAACATTCGAAAGGACCCGGATTTGATTCCCGGTACGGATATCCTGCTTTAGGTTTTCCCTGATTTTTCGACAACAGGCGTATGCTGGATTGTTCAAAACTATTGAGCGTGTGTTGTAGGTCGCTGAATTTATCGTCAAATCGGTACTAATGTCATTGAAGAGACACGGTTCCATTCAACAAAGTGTAGTTAACCTTGACGTACCTTCAGCGCCTCCACCGATAAAAAAAATAGGGTGGCCCAGTATGACGGCCTTCTCGAACACTGAAACTTTTGTCTGAAACATTCGTGAATATGGTAAGTAGTTTGAGTGCTATTGGTTAACACTTTATGGGCCACATCCTGTATACTATGCATAACTGTAACTATTTCACAGCGGTAATGTAACAAGTGTTAACAATATTGTTTACTACGACTATTTTAGACAACACATAGGCCTGAAAAAGACAATACAAGGGAGAGCGACTTCCCTGGTAACATTAAAAAAAAGTCTGACACAACATTAGGCCTATGCCAGCTGCGTTGAAGATATACGGAGGTAGTCAGCGTGAATGAAACACGAGAGTGGTCTGATGGCAAACCTGACTTAATTGACCTACCCCCTTCCTCCTCTTCCTTCCACCTTGTTATCCGCAGTCCACATTTTATTATTGCCACCAGAGAGTTTTATGGAGCCGCTTTTGAGTTAGGTTTTCTGTAAATTACTCTCTGCTTTACTACCGCAACTCCAGTTCTGTCAGAGTTCGTCACGCAACTCGCAACCCCGCTGAGCGAGGCAACTAAGGACTGGCTCTTCGACATTGGAGAAATGAATCAGTCTTCTCCCTTTCCTAGCCAATAATACCTCTTCTACCACGACGTAACTGCCTTACGCATCACGCTTCTGTCCACCCTCACGCATGCACAGATGAAACTGTTTTGCAGTCGCTACAAAATATTTTGTCAATTTAGTCCCTACCAGACAAATATGTGGTGAACACCAAATATTTTGTTGATGATTACAAAATAATAAACAACCTAACAGAAAGTTTGTGGCCGTTGCCAAGTTTTTGGTGTTTACCACAAAATTATTTGGTAGGGTTTAAATTGACAAAATATTTTGTAGCCACTACACAAGTGTTTATTGTTTTCTGTGTGTATTTACGCTTTTTTAAGCCCTAGCTGAACCCTACCACTTACCTAATTGCGCAATAATTTTAATTCCCTACTAATATTATAGTATATGTATATATAATATGTATATATTTTATTTATTTATTTATATATAAGTGAAACAGCCTTTTACAAAGATCCTCACATTGCATTGAAAAAAATAACCGAGATTAAGGCCGTGTCTCAATTCACTCAGAGTGTGCTCTTTCGCACTCTCTCTCTCTCTCTCTCTCTCTCTCTCGCGAATACGTCAGAGAGAGTGCTCTCTGGTCGTCTCAATTCGCTGGCGAGAGTGCGAAAGAGCGAGAGTACAGCGAGAGAACGAAACTGTTCACTCGCTGCACTCTCTCGTTCTCTCTGGCGCACGCCGTCTTGATTACATCTATGGTTTGAGGTTATTAAGGAAACGTGTATCACATATTGCTAATATTTCAATATTTATAACATGAATAGTATTTACAATGACGCCGATAATTATGGCAAGATGTTGTGTGAACATATTCTGCCCTAATATTCGTTTAAATACACAAAACACAAAATTATGGCATCGCGTATAAACAGTTGTTTGCTGCTTGAAATACGGCACTGGTAAGTTTAAAATTATTATTTGAATTGCTTACAAATATATTTTATATGTTTATAACTTCTATTAATAAAATTTACGCACTTGTTACCTTTGCATCGTTTGTTTACATACTCGAGAGTGCATCGTCCCAATTGGAAAGAGCGATAGTGCCAGAGAGCTATCTTTCGTGGTAATGCGAAAGAGCTCTCTCTCCAGAGAGTACTCTTTAAATTGAGACACGGCCTAAATTTCCTTATAGGCTATGTAAAGAAAAAGTACTTTTTCAAATACGGGAATACTCCTAACACAATAAGCTAGATTTCGGTAAGAATTCCATCACAAAACTCACGTTATTTTAGCGATGCTGTATACAAGGGAAGTAGTACCATTGTAAGACTTTTTTGGACGTGATATACATTCAAAATAAATTTCTAAGGATCATTCTTCCAACGTAATGTTGATCTTCGTGAGAACACGGGAATATACACACGTACAAAACGAAATAAATAAAAATTGGCCTTGGTAACATGAAAATTTAGGCATCCATAAATAATGTGTAAATATATGTCTTTACTGATGTTTAGTTAATATTGCAGAATGTGTGTTTCTTCTGTGTTACATTTGAAAGACTCGTTTTTCACGCACGTATGTCTCCAGAAAAGTTAGTGAATATGCGCTTGAAAATACTGTGTTAAAGTAAATTATTATTATTGTAAAAAAAGTTTTATTATAAAATAGTACTGGTTATGTCTGCTAATTGTTTCGTAATTTAATCGTGGCGGTAAGTACAACTGCACGGAAAAATTTTAATCTGTTAATTTTAAACATATAAGTAAAGTTACCGCACATATAACTATAATTTACAGAATAATTGGACAGGGACAATTAATTAAAAAGTAAAAAAAAAATATATTTTCTGTAGATGTTGGGATCGATCCTACGCCCAAAAAGTAATTGAGCAACGCTAGCCAATACTGCAACATGACACTATGTGTTGTTCATCTGTAAAATTATAGCTATACATTATTTCCGTTTTAGTAATACTTTCGCTTAAATGACACTATAATATAGACTTTATTGGCAGTTTTGTAGTTTCATATTTTTAAAATGTGAATTGTCAAACAAAACAGCTAACTCGAATGGTCATACCAGTTCGAAATCCACAATTATTTTACAGAAGTCGTGTAGGTTTTTTTTTTTTTTTTTTTTTTTATAAATAATCTGCCGCTTTATTCGTACAACAGATTTGCGAATCGTAAATATTGATGTAACATCATATATCGGACTGTCTCTACGCCAATTAATTTAATTAAAGTTGTTTAAATATGTGAGGTTACGGCAACTCAAGGAAAATGTCCGCCGTTTTAGCTTAGGCCCGTTCTACAATGGCACGAACGGAGTCACGTAACACGGAAGTGGACTACGTAAAACTTTGCTGTTCTCCTATTGGCTGCACGTAGTTACGGACACGGAAGAGTTGGGAGCTGACGAACTTCTTACGTTCTTCCGTGCGCTTATCCGTTTACGCATACGTTGTTTTGAAGATTCGTTCGGAAGGTTTTACTCAGTCCGCCTCCGTGTTACGTGCTACCGTCCGTGCCATTGTAGAACGAGCCAATCCGCTTTGCGAGCTGTAGCGAGCCCTCGAGACGGCGTGCTAGTTTGCGACAGACTTTGCGATATATGTGCGTCACGTGGACAGTTCGCAGTCGCAAAGAGAGAGAGAGAGAGTTGTAATCGCTTTCATCGCAAAGTCTTGTTTAGCGTGGCTAACGATCGCTAAACTGCTTTGCGACGCGGTCATAATGCACTTGAAGGCAGAGTTTTAAAGCTTGAATCGAACCATCATATAGGCTACCTTGAGATCAGTAGCTTCATATGCTTATTTCATTGAAGGTTTTGAAGAGCGACATTTCACAAACATTTATGTTACTGTTTTGCGTTCATATCACGTCATCATCTCGTTTTCTTTTCGTTTCGGACTTGAATTTTTGTTTACGAGATAGGCTATGCGGAAAGTTATGCGCCAATCGTATGTATTTTTTTTCCACCAGTTCGTGAAATGTTTTTGTCACGTACGTTTTACTGTACAGTGCAGTAATTTCACCATTTACGTAAGTAAAAATTAACTTCTAATTCAAGTTAGTGAATATTACCTTACGTTTCTTGGTTAAAACTTAAATATGTTTTACTGTATGTATGGGCCATTCGTGATAGACTGATTATTTTCTAAGATCCTTCTAACATGTGTATTGTTTTGTTCTTTGACCTTCACTCTCGAGAAAAATGGCGTGGATAAGTTATTTTAATAGTTACATTATGTTTATAAGAGCAAGCTGGATAATGGTAGACTTTGAAAAAAAAAAAAAAAAAAAGGCATAACTGAACAAGACTTTATGGATAGTGCTAACTTTACCGCGAAATGTATTGGACCCCACCTAGCTTGTGTTTTAAGACCACGCTTTCTTGATACTACTGTTTTTGCGATAAATATTTTATAAGCTTAAACTAGATCAGATTTTAAAAATCAGTTCGGCGGTTTTGTTTAAAATGGTTTGGGCTGTGATAGCTAATATTTTCAAGACATAAATGTATACGGCTTCGACTAAAATGTCAACCAGAATTTTGTTAGTTACTTAATTAGCTGAATACATAGTATTTACTGCCTTGAAAATATCAGCCAACACGGAGAAGACGATTTTAAACAAAACTGCCAAACAGATGTTTGATATCTGCTTTCGTTGAAGCGTAAAAAAATATCCCTAGTACGAAGTAGGCCTAACCAAAAATGTAGTGAAAAATTTTTATTTTTGAACTTGCTTCTGAAATGGTTATTAGTAGCTATATCTATAAATATGAAAAAAATTACCTACTTTTATCTATTTTAATAGTATCACTTTTATTCGTATTACTTAATATATAAAATTTGAAGGGCCAAAAAGTTTCCATCAAAAATTTTAAGTTTTTTATATTTTTATTTGTATTTCAGAAGAAAATTAGTTTAAGAAAATGTATTGAAAATTTAAATACACGTATTTTTACGAATTACCTAAGACATTTGAAGTACTTTCTTAGCTCGAACTTTTAGGCATTAAATTGAAAACCATGCGAAAGAAGTCGCTGGCAATGCTGTAGTTAGTAATGAATATATTTTAAACGAATGATTTCGTCGGTGAAAAAAAAGACTGGATATAGCGGTACTGAAGGAGTGAGAAAAAGCTTCCCCTTATTCTAACTCCATGACGGGGATCTGATCGTGCTGAGACAACTGGAGAAGCAGGTTTGGCAAGTCCACTGTCAGCTGCCAAAACTAGTGATGACGAGGCAAGCCAATCAATTACTTCAACAGCGGTGGTAGCGACAGTGTTTCATATATCTGACATCAGGTCTCGGATGTGATATTTGAAAGAGTCTTGCAATTTGAGATGTAATATAAGCTGAGCCATTGCGAGTGAATTTGTCTGAGTCGAAGAACTCACAGTAAAACAAAAACAAAAATCGGCGTTAACTGTTGTCATAAAAAATATACTCTCTCGAAAATGAATAAATAGTCGGTGTCTCCATAGAGACGGATAAAAACGAAGAGTGAACTAAATAAATACATACATAATGTGGCCGAAAAATGAACACAACATTAGCGTACCGTAAAACGGGGTGAATAGGATCACCGTGGGGTGAACAGGATCGAAATTTGAAGCACATTTCTCGCCAACAACGGTTTTTTAAAGTTATGTTCCAATCAAACTATCTGTCAACAGTATTAATTTGCCTATCAAGGAAAAAAGGGCTTTCTAAAGTAAATATTGCACTGATAATTTCATTCTAAATCTTTTGATCCTGTTCACCCCAGCGATCATATTCTCCCCGTTTTACGGCACGTCCATGTAAATTGCTCAGTTTGTGAGGACTCGGGTTCTATGACAGAGCGGGGTTTATAGTCATTTAACCTGGTCCAGAGGTAACTTAGAAATACTTCAAAACAATTTCTGGTATTTTGACGAAAGTCTTTAAAAAGGAGTAGCCAAATATTTCTTGTAGGCCCTATATATAGTTAGCGACTGTGAAATTTTCTATAAATATTTATAAATATACAAATACAGCTGTATATTCAATAGTTTTTGCATATTTAGAACTGATGATTCTTGTAACTATGCAGCTATTGCTTGTATTGTCACTTAAATTTTTGGTAACTAATTAAAAAAGTTGGTGTACAAAAAAATTTTAAAAATGTGACTGGTCGGTGAAACCTTTTTTGTTTCACTTCGGAAAATCTGTTCGCAAACATTTTTTTTTATTCGTGCGCATATATATTTATAACATTACTAACCCGTCACATATTTACAGTTTTTCTCATTTTACGAGTCTGTAAAACATATCCTGCTATTATTTTACAAACTTTTTCATTGTACAAAAAAATCACACTCTCTTACAGCGTAGTGAGGTTTACTTCTCGTCGACACGAGTTATTTTAAGAACGCTATCGACCATGGCCTGAATATATAAACCAACCCAGCACTTGCTTGGAGTGATTTCAGAAAACCATTAGTCTAAATGGAAATTGTCACATTTATATTTAACAAGAAAAACATCTCGGCAGCATTGAAAATCGATTAAGTAAGTTAAGTCTTAGACAGTTCATTAAGTTAAAGAGGTCATATAAAGCAGTCCACATTACATACGACCCTGATGCGTTTCATCCGTTGCCTGATACTCCAGACATTCTTACGTTGCAAAAGAACATTCTTTTAAACAAAATTAGGTCAGTTTCAGCAAGAATATTGCTGCAAATATTTAAAGTAGTTCGAAATTCTCTTCAAAACAATTAGTTAAGTTTGTTCTCATAAAATTTTGGAATATTTTTCTATGTGAAACAAAATTAACTAATGTGGCCCTTTCATGAAATCCTGTTTCCTTGGAAAACGATGGCCAAAATAATGCAAACAGCTGAAAAATACCAAGAAATTTATCCTGCTTGTGCTCAGTATAAACACCAAACCTGCAGTTAAACTTACTTTAGTAAGAGCTGGTTAGTAAAATGAGGTGCCTGCTCCCTGATTATATGTACAGCTATAAGCTATGTTGTGCAAGGATAATAATTACAGCGATATTAAGATGATTTCGTTGGAGTTGGGGTTGAGTGGTTAGAGGACGAGCTATATAATGAAAGACTTCTGGTGGCTTTAACACGTTACTATTATCTTCCCACGTAACAAGGATGTGTAGCGGAAAACATGGCAATCGATTTCAAGTATAATCTGAGAGATGTATAACTAGTGCAGCGAGCAGAAGTAAGCCTAAACGATGTTGGGTATAACTTCACTTAGGCGACGGTCATAAACGCCGAGTATATGGTGGCACTGAACCCCCCCTATCTTCACCACACTAATCGCCTCAGGATCTCTAGAGGTGTTTCTAAAAGCTCGCGAAAGTAGGTGTAAGTAAGACAAAAATTCAGTTTAAGAATGAAATAAAGTCACCGTCTTGAATTTTTGTATTTTGTGTCATAACTTTTCTTCTGGGTAAATGTATGCAACTTTAACCTAACATACTGATAAGAGTTTTAGACACAGTAAATATCTTTTTGTCGTTACTGTTGGTACAGATCGAATTGCAGCTAAAAATTAATAAGAATTTTATATTTGTGTACTAAAGTTTGGGACACGCATAGAAAATTAGAATCAGTATCTCTCTTCTTCAAATTTTCTTTCCCTATAAATGAAAAACTGAATTTGAGGATTGTGAATAGAGTATCTTGAAAGTTGAGGTCTCATTTGTCGGTAGCCTAGATTTCTCAGTAGGTAGGCCCTACTATACAGACACTGGCCGCAGTCGAGTCACCACTGGCTTATAACCGTTCATGCTGGCAGCGCGTGTTAGCGTCACGAATTATTTCTTTATTTATAGGTAGAGAGACGAATAATTAGCGAGTTCAATGACCCTATTTATAGAATGAGGAATATTTCGTGATTTCAACGACCAACATGCTAGAATTCATTATCCTATGTATACCGAAGCTCCACCATATGTCTATTACCTGCTACTCATTCAGACAGCAGACAATGAACAAATAGACGGGGCTTGAGTATGTATAGGACATTGGATTCTAGCATGCAGGTAATTGAACTAGTGAATGTTTCCTAGCCCTACTTATTTATTACTGGTCTGCAGTCGTAAATGGCATACTCACGACAGTCGTCACCCAACCACAAATTATAGTTAACTACAGGTTCTTGGCGTTCCATCCGTCTTGTAATAAATCCATAAAACTCTCGTAGGCCTACCCATAGTCCCCATAGCTCTCTGATATAAACGAAGACTCACAAATCTTTTAGTGGGTAGCCGTTGATTGATTTTCCTGCCGAATTTCTTGCGGGAATGCAATACGTTTCCGTACCCATGTTAACCTGACAAGCGCGGTACGTCCAGGCGTACGTTAGCATATTTCTGGCAGGTTGAGGTAGCCGCCTGATGAACTTATTCTGCGCGTTCGAGGATGAGAAGTGCGGAAGAGGTCCTTATAAGGACGAGGCAACACGCGCATCATGCCTCACCCTAGCCTCTAGGCGCAATTCACTAAACTGGTGAGCAGTCTTCTCGCCGATAACGCGCCTGTATGTGACTTTCATTGGTAACTCTGACATTTTATGACGTATTTTTAAATATAGAGGTGTAATAAACATGTCTATATATTTTTAAAACGTTCCGCAGCAAGATTTATATACCTAAGGATCGCAAACATCACCATAGCCATTTTTGGCTACTACAGTGGCTATGACAGTGGAAGGGGGTGGAGGGGGCTATGTTATTGGGTTCGGGCAGAGATAGACTAGTACAAGCATAGGCTACAGGGGAGGGATGACATAAGGAAGGGGTTGAGATAGGCTAGAGGGGTATGTCATAAGGACAGGGGCTGAAATGAGTGTTCACATGTGTAATGTTCTTTGAATGCTGTTCCTAAGTGGAGATCACTGTTGTGCTTTAAGCAATTTTCGAATAATCCTGTAACGGCGGAATCTCTGCACGCCGCTCGGCGCCCTGGGCAGACGACCACCTTAAAGTGGGGTAGGGGGCTGCTAGAACAGTTTACTGCCCCTTATTGTTACCAGATGAGCTACACTGCAGTTTTATCATTAATCACCGTTGAGAGTCAACTCCTTAGAATGCTTAGCTGCGGCCACTATATTATAACGAGTGAATAATCATGATAAGTAGTGGTTTTTTTATATTCGTAATGAAGCCGTCTCGACAAAATTAAAGCCAGTGAATTGTCACTCAACAGGGTTTTTCACTGATTTGTTAAAACTACTCCACTGGGGATCAGTAGAGACAGGAACAATTCGCGAGTTCACAGACCTGATACATTCGTCTAAGAGAATATCCGTGCTCTCAAGCAGGGGACAGCTGCTCATTGGCTGCTCACTGTTGCAGGAATACCAATTGATTACCAAATTTAGTAGCTTCTTCATAATTGGCTAAGACCCTGTAGGAGATGTAAAGTCAGCCAAGAGTCTATTGCGAAAGTTTAATTTACAGTTATTTGAATTATAGCCAGTACCCCAAACAGAACGCTAAGTTTTCTGGTTCCTGTGAATCAGTGGAAAACCAGTTGACGTCAGCGAATGTTCACTGAATTAGGCTGATAGTGTGGGTGGGAGACCAACATTTCAGTCTGATTTCAAGGAATATATGTCTAAAACGAGAGCGTGATTTAACATGTTGATGAAAGCGAGGGCATTAGGCATGTCCTGCAAGTGAGAAGATTGGTCACTCAAAGCTTTGGCGATTTTCCAGCTGGGATGATAGACTTGTCTAACAACAAGTGTAAAGTTGTGAAGGAAACCATGATTGCAACTTGCAAGCAGGTTTCGCAAGAATTCTTTGGACGTCGACGCCAGAAAGTACTAGAGTATGCTACCTGAGTCGCTGAAATATCTCGTAGGGAGGACAGGTAGAAATATCATACACTCTACCAGGGAGATTTTTCAGAACTCTTGTAGAGGGATTATATGGTTTCTCCTTTGCTCTAAATACTCTGAGAGAAAAGTTCGGTAGAGTTAAACAACCATTTTTTTTTTTTTTTTTTTTTTTTTTAGCGCAATCAACCACGCTCCTAGCTTTTGAAACAACAACCATATTGCATATTTGGGAACACATACATAAGTTCCCATAAGCGAGCTAAACGAAATAATAAATAAACAGCATGTAATCTATTCTTTTGTGATATAATTTGTTTTTTGTGCTTGCTCGTTTAGGGTTATATGATTGTAATTTTATTTATACGAATTGCTTGCTTATATACGTGTTTTTTTTTCAGACAGCGTTTATCAACTACATGCACATCTACAAATAAGAAATAAAAGCTTACATTAAATTTTTTAACAGATATATTGGCTATAACGAGAGTATCGAGGAACTGAAATGTAGCCTATCATTACGACTGTACACATTCGTATGGTATTATGTTAATTTAACATTTATTTTGTACGGAAACTATTTGTATTTTTAATTTAATGATGTTAAAAAGTTCTAAGTATAAAACTCAATCTTTAACTCGTATCATTGTGATTGAAGAGTATTTCTAGGCTTTTACTACGCAAGTCTAGTTTTTTGGACGTTTGTATGTTCTGATATGCACACGTTTTCCAATATTTGTTTCTCCTGCCGCCCCATTGAAACTTCGGAGAATACGGAGCGCCTAACTCAATGTTGTTTTCTTTATTTTTTCTGTTATAAGTACTGGTAATACCAGACCAGATGATTGGCTGCACTGCGGTTCCTTCGACTCGTTTGGACGCAGACAGAAAAAAGAAATCACACGAACTACCCATGCTACGTGTCGAAGCTACCGTGCCGCCGTAGATCAGAAACAAGCTCCTACTTTTTTTTTCGTCTTGGTTAAATCTCTTTACGTTTCCCCTACGTAATGATGGTCGTCCGGTTATTATCTTAGGGATCATTGTAATACCCGAACCTGCCGGCCGCCCGTAGCAGACCTGGTCTTGATAACCTAGCCTTATCCGTACAGACTGGTTTCCATACGTCTGCGATGGCTCAAGCCGTTATCTTAACCGCCGTCTGTGACGGCCTAATGGGAAGTAACGTAATTATTTCTTCACGTGCTTGTGGTTCAGCGTAGAAAATATTTGCACTCTATATTAATCACCCGGGAAAATTTATATTTAAACTCAAAAACGAAGTCAGGAAACAGTAGCCATATTTAATTATGATTATTAAAGCTGGCGGTTGTGTTTTGTTGTTAACTCTCCAGAAGATAAATGATGTGTGATAATGCCTGAAGACTTGGGAAGCACTAACAGACTACAGACGTCATAGTTAACGACAGTAATTTAAATAGCTCTTTCTCGATTTTTTTTACAAGCGGTAGTTTCTGGCCGAAGGTACTGCATGTTGTACAAGTTCAGTACCGGTCTTTCATACAATACAAGCAAAGCTACTGTTGCGTGTTTTACGGTATTTTGACACTGGACATTTAAACAGAGTACTTTAATATTCGTACCGAGTGCTTTCGATTTTTTTTATAATCAGTAATATATGTCTTTAAAAAGTATCGGTTATATAGTTTAGGTTATATAAACAAACTGTCACAAATAGGAAGAGACATGAAAAATTCGCGTTTTCATTTAGCCCCAAGCTAAAATTTCAGCAACTGTAAGTTCATGCTACTTTCGCAATTGACCCGTGAATTATTTGACACTTCCTGGATATTTTGCTATATTTGGCTTATTTTCATGACAAAAACATGGTACTTTGGGAGACAAAAAAAAAAGTTCAGCAACAAATTATGACATGTTAGTGTCAAAACTGTGCAGCAACATTTTGATATGAGTATTAGGTAGCAATTAAAAATATTTTCGAAATAACTGCAAAACAAGGAACAAGCTTTTAATATTTGATAACTATGGATTTGCTTCTATCCTAGAATTTTCCAAAATAACGTTGATATACACAAGCATAACATTTGGCGCGTTGCTGACGTATTCAATGGCGAATGAGACAAGGTAAACTAGTATTTGAACTTTACTGTATGTGGCTAGTTTAGTTTTCACTTCCGAATTTAAAACCTTGCCCCAGTTTGTTTCAGTGCCTCACGCGCACATCTGCAGCTTTACTTCATGGTTATTGGCACTTTGTTTTTGTGTAGAGGCGTCACTTATTTGATTGCGCCAATCAGAAAAAGGTTACTGCCGATACCACACGTCTGTGATTGGCGGGCAGAACTCGAAGATGTCGAGAGTTACAAGCTGCAGATGTGCACGTAAGACACTAAAGCAGGTTGATGTAAATATATTTTCACCAAAACTACCGGTTCCTGCAAACACGCAATTGGCAGCTCGTAGCTTACTCGTAATTGGCCGCCGCACGTTGGGTTCCTCCCCTCTAAACCGTGGTTACTGGTTCCTGTTGCGTGCACCAAGTGTTTACAGTAATGTGCAAGAGCCAGCATGCTCTGAAACAGTCCATTATATACCACTAGGTATATTTCATTCGTTATACTTAAAACTGTATTACAAGGGCGTGGTAGCTAAATAAGCGCTGAATTATTCAATTCAGATCTACACTTTTTTAAAACCTGCAAAACAGCAATCCTTGATAATTATATTTGCCAACTTTATGAGCAAACATTTACCCAGAATGATACATTTGCTAAACGTGATCTCTTCCGCCGCAATTAAATGTACGAGATTTCGGCGTCAGAGATTGTTCTTCAGATATACGTTATTCAAGAAGAAATTTTGCTCGAAAAGTTGGCAAAAACTACCTACAAATCTGAACTGTGGATTTAGCGCTAAATTATATACCATGCACTCGTAAGGTAAGCTCATTAACTATCATTCGTCTAGTTTTACTGTAGTCGGCTGGCATGGTAAGCAAATCATGTTTTTTTAAACTGTATCTCTTTTTCCCCTACACTCCCCACTCTTTTTCTTTCCCCTTTCCCTTACCCAAACCGATTGCTTACTTCTCGGCGTACTGAAACGAATGTTTGATGTCGTTTCGTTTAACTTCCGACCTATTCTACGAACGTCTATTCCTGTTGCAGTATTTCTTGCGAAATTTAATGAAGAATGCAGTTAAGATGTTAACATTGTACCGATCTAATTTCGAGAAGTAAATTAAATACGAACAACTTTCTATTTAAGCTCAAGTTTATCTTGAAATTATAGCAAAATCATTAAATAATTTCTTTGGTCTCTAACACTTCGCTCTTTTCAATATAAGTTATAAGTATGTTTCACTGTGTTTCTACGAATTTCTACACAAAATTTAAAATAAAACAATTTACATACAAAGTGATAAATTTCAATGCTGACATATCTACAACGGTACATATGTAGGGACTGGGAAATTTCGCGAATTAAATGACATGTAGGCTAGAATCAATTATCCTATGCATACTAAAGCCCCGACTATTTGTCGACTGCTGCTACTCAGTGGAACAACAGACAATTAACGAATAGACGGGGCCTGAGTATGCATAGTATAATGGATTCTAGCCTAAGGGTAATTGAATTCGCGAAATTTCCCAGTCCCTATACATATGATATGCGGGTCAGTGATATAATGTATAGTAGCTTTGTTGGTAGCATGCCGGCCAACGGAGCGAGAAGCCTTGGGTTCTAATCCCAGTATCAGCATGGTTGTTTGTGTCGTATTTGTAGGTTTAGATAGTTTGTAAACCGTCCCTTACTAAGTCGAACAGCATAAAACAATAACAAGGGGCCGGAAAATTTCGCGAATTCAATGACCTGAATATTAGAATCCATTGTCCAATGCATATTCCAGCCTCGTCTACTCGTTCATTGTCCGTTGTTCCATTGAGTAGCAGCTAGTGGACAAATGCTCGGGGCTTGAGTATGCATAGGATAGTGCATCCTAACGTACAGGTCATTGAATCGGCAAAATTTTCCGGGCCCTGTAAGTAAATATAGTAGTTTGGAAGGTTGTATCGCAATATAAAAATATTAAAAGTATCACTTTTAATTTTTTTCACAAATTACTAAGAACCTGAAAAATTTGCGTTTTGTTTTGGATATATGTTAGATTTCAAACAACTGTAAGTTAGTGTCACGTTCGTGATTGGCTCTTGATACATGTGACACCTCCCGGGGAGTCCTGAGCCAATAATAAAGAAGGAACTGATTGCAGACCCAACCACGTGGTATCATTGTGTCAGCGAGCAGCCAAATGAACAGCTGTTGTCTTATTGAGAACACAAATATTCCCTACAGTTCAGTGAACCCACGAATTGTTCTTCTCTGCATATTACTTACAGTATTAATTTAATAATTAAAATTAAAAAAATATACCGAAAATATTTCAAGAAATGTTCACACGAGAAAGCTCTTAAGGCAGTTCAAGTGGTCATTATAGTCAATTAGTCACATTAGAAATATCATATTTGATTGTTTTATGTGACAAATACATGTCTCAATAACTTTCCAGCTGCACGACAAAGCGCGGTCGAGTCAGTATATAATTAGTTGCGCTCGGATTTTTTGAACCATTCGCCCACGGACCGTGAAAGAGCAGTGTCACATAACTATCAGCTCTTATCTCTCAACTCTACACTTCGGCAGTTCGTCATGTCGTACAAGGAGATGTGCACAAATGGTAACTTGAGTTTTTTTTTATTGTTATGTTGTTTACAGGTTTAATTTACGTTTATTAGTTAATTAATATTTTCAGTGTAATAAATTTGTGTTCAATCTAAAAGGCATGTGTACACAGTATGGCCAAGTAATTTGTTTTGTTTATTTTTTATTTTGCATTGCAGTTTCTGTAATATATAGGTACAGTACATCTTTATGATTTTGTTGTTATCGGGAATGTATTTTAAACTAGAACGTAAAATGTAGTTAGGTCATGTATTAAGTTTGTATTAGTATATTTTTACAGGTAAAGGTAAAAAAATACTCGGAGATGTGAACAATCCTGAAGTTCGCCATCAAACAGAGAAAGTGCTCCAGAATCTAAAAAAAAACTCATGTTTTTACAACAAGATCGCCCAAAACAAGGTTTTGGCTCCACCACAGATGGAAACACTGCTAGGAGATTCTTTGCTGACCCAACAACGGCATCAAGAGCTACATGTGTAGACGAAGAGTTCTTAAGGACGTTTTCTGTCGTATTGTTTGCTTTATCTAGTGGACATAACATTAACATCGGCCAAACGATACCTACTGCATATATACGCTATTTCTCTACAAAAAAAAAAAAAACACTACAGCTGGTACGAGATAACTCCAACTGTTCACAAAGTCTTGGAACATGGTTCATT
This sequence comes from Medauroidea extradentata, assembly GCA_003012365.1. Taxonomy (NCBI): domain Eukaryota; kingdom Metazoa; phylum Arthropoda; class Insecta; order Phasmatodea; family Phasmatidae; genus Medauroidea; species Medauroidea extradentata. The sequence continues at coordinate 18,731 of PNEQ01032424.1, forward strand.
GATTATAATCAGTGCAGTCATACCAATTGGACAATTGTTTGAGGAAGCACAAGAATCGCGGAACAAAGACATAAGAAATAACCGACATTTTTTTACCAGAAAATCGAGTTGAACACGCATTTTCGCGATTTATTTTGCAGACTCTTATTTACATCAGATCCAGTGAAATCGTTTGCTCGTAAGCTGCCAAATAAAAGTGTACACAGATTCCCAGAGGGAATCGAAAACCACTTAAAATTAATTGCTTGAGGATTGTGAAAACGAAGTAGACTCTGAAATCACTATTGACGCCAGTGACACATCTGAAGAGTCTGATGTTTAAATAAAATGATTTTCTATAGTAGTTCAGCTATGTAGCTTATATTATATACTTCAAATTCCATATTTACTAGAAAGTTGTTCCGTATGAATCATATATGGCAATGTTTGCATTGTAATATTTGAATAATATTTTTATTTGGTCATATTCAGGTATGTGTAATACACAATACAATATCTTCAAGTAAGTGTTAGTAAATTTACGGTAAACTTGTAATATTTGTACAGCAAATCCGTGTTCATAAATTTTTATCGTATATATGTTATACAACAGGCATATTACATTACTGTTTTTAGTTGTAACAAATTTTTAGTACTATGTTAATCTATTTTAGCTCGCTAACATGCTCTGTTTCTTAAGGACATGTATGCTATAATTTTTTCACAGCCCCCTTTTTTTTAACCAGTCACCGAGCAAAAATAAAAATGGTAAATTACGACACTTGTGTGTTTTCTCATTCTGTAACAGAAGAATCAAGTCTGTGTCAAATATCAACTTGGTATCAGAAATACGAAGAGCAGGAGGATTTTTTGCACCATGATTAGAGAATCCAGCCCACTGTGCGCCGTTATGGGAATACTATGCATGCTAAAAATTATAGGGAAATTTAGTCACTAGTAACGTCTACGAAACGACAATTTTTTCGGTCGAGTATAATTGTTATAAATTTCACACATAAACGGCGTTTATAACTGATCCAATCACACCGTTCCACTCCATACGTACACACGTGCAGTGCTGACAGACTGCCTCATTGATACTGCGCCAAGTAAATATTGTTACCAGAAGTCGAGCAACACTTTTGAAACTGACGGTACTCATGAATTATGTGCTTGCCCTACCTGGGTTTCGTTCTGTTTTTTTTTTTTTTTTTTTTCTGTGTTCAATTTGTTCTTGACTTGTGTGTTGAGAGGAACCAGTTACCGCCATCTTGCGGGCCCAAGGTGGTGTTAGTAGTCAGACATCACATCTTCCACCGCCAGATTTTCGCATGTAGTGAACGTGGCGGATGTTGCCACTGACAGGAGAGTTTTCTCGGAGTGCTTTCGTCTCCATCGTTCTTTCATGTCGCCACACACACACACATCTCGTGCTATCTTCAAAAGCTGTGAAGCAGTGGTCAAAATGCCACACTCTTGTATTACGTATGTGCTATCATTAGAGCCACAGTTTTGTCGCGAAAATATTTTTGGACAATTTTGTTTCAAACCGTTACTTGTACTTCGGCAGCTCTGCTTAATAGTTATTGGCACAGTGTCTTTGTTCAGTCACGTCTCTCATTTGACTGCAACAATCAGAATAAGGTTATTGTGATATCATACGTCTGTGATTTGTCAGAACCCCTAGGCAAGTTATTGTTAAAACATTTAATCGCTGACAATTAAGCAGAGATGCAAATGTGAGCACGTAAAGGCATTGAAACCGAATGGAGCAAAATTGTTTTCGCTATAAAATCGTTGCTCTAGTCATATGATTTGGATGATTATTTAATCCGTTTCAATTGTAAGCAGACAAGTAATAAATAGGGCCACGATTTTGTCGCGAAAAGATTTTTGCCCCACTTTGTTTCAGTGACTCACATGCACATCGGCAGTTCTGTTTCAAGGTTATTGGCAGCGTGTCTTTGTTCAGACACGTTTCTCATTTTACTGCACCAATCAGAATAAGATTATTGTGAGTTTGTACGTCTATAATTTGCCAAGGCCAGTGAGAGTAAAATCATCCAACCACAGACGATGTAGTAGAGCTGCAGGTATGCACATGACGCATCGAAACCAAATGTTGCAAAAATCTTTTCGCCATAAAATCGTGGCTCTAGTAATAAATAATTAATGCTCTGTTTTGTCGCGCCAGATTTGTACTTTTTAAATCAAATGACACACAAATTATGCAATAATTACGTGCATGTTCGCACTTCATCCAGCCTTCGGAAATAGTCAACTTTTCTCACGTCATATTACTGTCCGTAGATTCAATCATTTTCTGAAGTTGGCATGACTCAACTAATAATTCTGATACAGATTTGAACCATACGCATATAAACATTCTACTTATTTCCTCTCGGTGGTTCCTAGTTAACAATAAACAAAGCCAATAACTGGACTACGATAGTATAAAACATGGGTAGCTAATTTATTTGTTAATTGAATGCGAACCCACCACCTTTGATTCATTTAATTTTCTTATAATTTTTTATTCGGTTTGTTCCCACACATTTATAAGTGATAGGACGTAAAATATAACTTGCCACGAAGTTCAAATATAACAATAATGAAATTCTCGTATTCATCATTTAGCTAATTAAGTTGTAGAGAGGATATTTTTGAGTCAAACTAGCTGTTACCCGAGACCATGGTGGGAATTCTTCCCACCACGCACGAGACCACGATCTACTGGATAATGTACTTAGTACGAGTAGTCGGCTTGCGTAGCAATGCCGCTAAGAAAAGTGTTTATGTTTTTACTTTGTCTATTGAGGTGCATATGGATAAACAGTATTTTTCTTTGTTTGTCGGGTGCGCACACGAATAAATCAGAATATTTAAGTAATGCATTAAAATATTACTATGGCTATGATTAATTATAGTGATTGAGATTTTCAGGGCTAAGTAGATATAATTACTAAGTTTTTATGTAAGTACATCTATCATGATAAACTGCTAACACCGACTAAATACGTTAAATACTGTTAATCTTGTAATATTTATGTGTATATTGATAAATAATCTACGTTGTATTTTGCATATTGTGTTCTACTTGTAGACTAGTACTAGAAATTCATAAGATTAATTTTTTTTCTGTTGACCATGTTTTAACTAGATACTTGCAAAATTCACTTTTTTCGCCTGTGTTATTATTATATTTTTTTAACAGTGCCAATCGTAGAATGTGTGTGATATATAAGGTTCAGTGTAAGAGAAGGCGAAATTGCCCTTACTGCGGCAAATAAAGACGTTTTATTATTATATAGTCAAAAACTTATGTTTCAAAATATTAAAACATATTTTTTAATTTAATAAAATGTTTTGATAAAAAAGTTTTGATACTTGAACATTCATATAGGCTAAGTAGCCTAATTATATTGATACTGTACTTATTAGAAAGTAGCTAATGAATTTCTGTACTTTTTTCAAAATTTTTTGAAAATTCTAAATGCTGCAAAATGATGTTAGGATAGTTCTTGGCAGTTTTAAAAACATTTTGACTAAAAATATTGCTGAATGTTAGATATCCTGTACTACTCCTTTGCCCCACTCCCCTCCTGCCTCCTCGTAAATAAATTTTTCATAAGAAACCTTCGCGGGTACACATCAACTCCAACATAATCGGATGAATTGTTTATGATCGCATACGTTACAAACAAGCAGAATTCATTTTATAAGTATATATTTCAGAAATCACAGAATGCAGATAATGAAACAGATTTGTTCGCCCTATCTTGGCCTTAACCGGCGGGTGCTTTACCTTTACGTCTTTAATAATTAGTCCGAGTGTTGTACAGGTTACCCTTCGTTTGCATGTAGAAGAAAAACGTAACAAAATTATAGTTCCATTTCCTTAAGGGCTTCGTTTACCACGCGCTTAAAATGTGTTGCAGCAAATTCGAAACTATTCCACATATGCCCACTGTGTCAATGTGCGAAAAAAAAAAAAATTTAAAACAATGACTGAATATTCGTTTCGAAGCATCATGTCGGTTAGGAAAATCATTTCCAGGCCCTTCAAATGGCTAAAAACAGATTTTTCAACATGTCATATATGAAAAACTACTCACGTGATTCGTGTGAATTTACTTGTAGAAGTACGCAATGGACTTTGCTTAAAACTTTTCACCAATAAAAAATGTGGTCATCGCTGAAAGTGTCATTCAGACGAGTGATCTACAGTAAAACCGCATGCCGTTTCTGTGTCAAGCGGTAGATGCGGTACTGCACCAGATGAGCCGGCCAACATCGCTCTTAGCTCACACAAACAAACACACGGTCAGTAAGCGGGCGCATTAATAGTGTCCACTAGTACACTGAGAAAAAAATTTTGTTGGTGCAAGCAAAATTTGTTTGAATGAACCAAATCATTTGTTTGTATAGGGGCAAAGAAATATTTGTTTGCTCGTACCAAATTATTTTGTTCCCCTAATTTGTTTGAGGCAAATAGCTGAATTTTGTTAGCAGTACCAAATATTTAGCTTGCCATAAAAATATTTCGTTGACCATATTAAAAACACATGCAATATTTTAAGAACTAAAAAATGATATTCTATAAACTTGAAAATTTTTTAACATTTTAAGAGCTAAAAAAAAAAAAAAAAAAAAAAAAAGTATGGTCGTGCCGGGATTTGATCCATTATCCCTTCACTTGCCTCTTTCTGTCCATGACCTAACCAACTGAGCGAAATTGTTATTTGTAAAGGAATAGTTAAGTCGTGCACCGCAGGGCCGCAGCACAAAGAACGAGTTGTGCAGCTGCGGTGTTTTTCAAGTTTATAGCATTTTCTTTTATGATCAATCGAATTAACCTCTTTGAAATTGTTATAGCTAAAATTAAGATACTAGAATAATGCTGATTAACAGTTTAGACGTCCTACTTGTGGCACAAACTTATATTTAGAATGTTGAGGTATACAGTGTTCGCCATCTTATCGCTTACGTACGCCAACATTCCATCTTCCGCAAGTCAACAAAATGTATTTAGTTTCGCCAACAAAATCATTTAGTCCATCGAAAAAAAATTGTTGGTTCAAAGCACTTCACTTATAACTAACAATATTATTTTGTTGACAAGTTGTAACGAGTTGTTAGTTTACACAAAATATTTATTCGACGTCCTGTAGCAACCAAATATACGTTTGGCACAAACAAATTACGTTTAAATGGATAATTTGGTCGAGGGAAATAATTAAATTTGTTTGGAGGACTCCAAGCTTGGTCTTACCAACAAAATATTGTTTAACTGAAGCAAACATCACCCAAACAAATATATTTAGTATAATGAAACAA
>PNEQ01032425.1:0-10249 GCA_003012365.1 Medauroidea extradentata
AGTGGTGATGGCTCACCATGTGCTGCGCAGCACCCCGAGTGCACCGCTGTCTTCACTCTTGAGGTCTTCTGTTCGACTCCCGTCGCGCACCTCCTCTTCGCCTGTCAGCCCGCCGCAGCAGTCCTCTTGTATCGCCAAACACTGCTCCGCAGGTAGCCGCCTGCCGCCTCACAGTAGACTTTGACGTCACCAAGATGTCGTCACCAAGATGTCTTCACCAGTCTCTCTCCACAGGCGTAGCACCTTCCTCTAGCACTACCAATAGCGAACTTCCCTCAAATGTGCCGATTCTTGCTTTTATACCAGCCGAGACAGTCGGGTGTTCCCCGCATTACAGGGGTCTAAAAATAGATATTTCATCATGTTTCGGATGTGCTTGCAGTCACGTCGGCCACCCTCGAAGGGTTAAGACGCAGTTGGGACAGGTATCTGTGACGTAGTTTAGGCGGGTTTCCCACTATGAGCCACCCGGGCTTTGAGTCATCGGCCAGCCCTCAAGGTGTTACGAAACAGCCGCCGACCACTGGCCTCCAGGAACATGGCACGCAACACTATTTTGTTAGTTGCCGATTTCGACGTGCGCACACGAGCATCTTCACGGTTATATCGCTCTTTAAACGCTCTGCATTGGGCGACGCTACATTACAAAGTTCGTGAACAGCGACTTTAAAAATGTATAAGCTTGAGGACACTTAATCTATCAACGTTATATCTAGTAATCTATTACTAACAACACTGAAGACCTGTACCGTGAAACAATTAAAAATAACACTAAAGATACACAACATAATTTTTTCGAAACAGTGTTTTATTTTAACGTTTCAGTCAGCGTCTGATTCCCGATGTAGTGTTTTATTTTAACGTTTCAGTCAGCGTCTGATTCCCGATGTAGTTTATCCCAACTGTAAAAGTTGACACCACTCACCGAACGTAATGGAACGATGCACAATGCGCATTACTAAATGTCTGTGGCGGATCACACCGTGCACAAACAATACTGCCAACTTGTAGGCTCTCCCAAGGAAAGTACCTTATCTAAGGTAGAGCCTACGTTTCGGCGAGCATAGTTCCTCTTATAATAATTAAGAGTTCGAAAAACGTATATCAAAGATTGTATACTATTATAATTTGCGATACGTACTCAAAACTACTTGTGCCTTGAGGGGCCCGCCTACATAGCGCCTCAGCGGCCGTTCGTCCTCATGGACGTAGAGTTTTTCCCCACAAAAGCGGGATTGGGTCAACCCCTGTTGTGGAGGAGGTTGTCTCGCTCTCTCTCTGTTGTCCTTTCGGCTCGGTTTCGCGAATCCTTCAATTTTCCACAACACTGGCTGCATAGTTGCGCAGGACACATATTACAAGAACAAGACTTGTTGTTACAAGGTACAAGCAGTCACGGGATCAAAAGATAAAGGATATATCTGATAAGGTTAAATGGTTTTAAGTAAAAATAACAAAAATTAACCGCATTACACAAGCAGCAAAAGGCACTAATTTTGGAATGTTAAGGCCCTATTTTTTAATAACTTAAAAACTGATAGAACTGAAACCATGTACCCTTAGTGTAAGGTACCTTAATATCTGTTATATGTCAAACACACAATCTCACGACAAATATTTTCTGTGAAAAAAACTATTCCCCTGAACCTCTACATCACAACTTTCATGGCAGGTAGGCGGGCCCCTTAACACATTTCCTGGCTATAACCTATCCTGTGAACAATTAAGTACACATTTCGACAACTCTGCTGACATAATCTATATTTTTTGTCCTTCGCCGTGAAGTACCATTTAGTTTATAATATTTTCTATCCTGCGAGCATCGAATTGCCTTCGTTCACTTGTTCTATGACCGTTAATTATTGAATTTAGTTAGTGAAATTATATTTACCGGCTAAAAAAAAGTGCCTTAGTTTGCGGGATAACCACGAACCTGTTGTAACAGCCGAAATCTGCGGTGTTTGCATATCGTACTGTAAGTAGAAAAACCGTGTCGAGTAAATCGCAAAATAATTGTCAACTCGTATGAAACATAATGGTACACGCCAAAGCACACATTTGTTTCAATTTCCTTGACATTCATAAATGCATCACTTTACCAAGACATGAAAAATAAACCTGCATTTATCATACGATTTTATGCATAACTTAATTTACAGGTTTTTCTAGTTATACCACTTTACCCCAACACCACACTCATAATTCTGGTTGCTGAGTGCCGGCAGGCTAGCCAACTGTCTCTGCGACTACGAAGTCCAACACTAACGACGCCTGGACTGCGGAAATGACGAAAGCTGCCCAAGCTAGGAACTTTTATAGGACATTAAATTTCCCCGTGGCAGCAGAACAGAGCCATTAACCTTGACATGGTTTTACACGTTGTCGGCCTCAGACGGTTGTGGTGCGACTTTGTAGCTCCTACACAACACAGTTCACACTTCATGCTCACTACAAATAAAGTCACGGCTTGCATCCTAACACCCCTAGAAGCAGGCTCGTAGCCAGGAATTGTGTAAGGGAGGGGTTTTGACCTGGGAATTTTGTGTAGGAACATCGACCACCTCTTTAAGCGGGGGGTCCGGGGATCTTCCCCTGTGATAATTTGGATGTTAAGGTGCAAAATTGTGCTATTTCAATAGTTTTAGTAACTAAAAATACAGTATACGTTGGGGGTGAAAATATTTTTAATTTTTTGATATAAAATGTCAATTTTCCAACCATTTTAAATGGGGGTTCGAGGGTTCCTACCCCCAAAAAATTCTGGAATTTAAGGTGAAAAAGTAATTATTTTCTTAGCAGTTTTGTACCAAAAAAATTGTCAATACTAGGCCTAACGATACATACATTAATAATTTTTAAATATGAAATGGTTCCCATTTTCCGTCCCTTTAAAGATAAAGGGGGGGTACCAGGGCTCCATCCCCGAGAAAACTTGGATTCTAAGGTGCAAAATAGTGTCAGCTTAGCAATTTTCGTAACTAATAGAGTACATGCTACTGGCAAAAAATTATTAATATTTTAGTATGAAATGTTTTTAAATTTCCACATCTTTGAAATGGTGGTCCGGGGATCCTCCTCGGAGAAAATTTTAGATTTCGGGGAGCAAGCAGGGCTATTTTAAACTTGTTTTCGTAAGTAAATATCGAAATTTCTACAAGTGAAACTATTACAGATTTTTTCTAATATTAATGTTTTTTTTTGTCTGCTAAAGGGGGTGGGGTTTCTCTCCCCCCCCCTCATGGCTATGCCCCTGCCTAGAAGTATAATAATATCCAGACCTGCACAATAGTCTACTAGCGAAACTAATCGGCATTGCCCGAGATGTAACTGTATAACCACAATATCACTTAACATTCCAATAAGCACACCGTAACAATTTTGCCAAGAAAAAAAAATAACTACGCAGTGTAAGTAAATGGGATAAAATAGTTTCGATCACATTCTCTTCTCGTTTCAATATGTAGTTTAGAACGACATGCTGCTCTCCTGTTGACTACTTCCGTAGCGGGCTGTCAAACAAATACGGCTGCTTTTCGGTATATTTTGCATCCGTTAAATTAAGTAAACTTCCATGTTTAAGGTACATATACTCGTTACACAAGCAATTACAAATTGTAGTTAGTTGCAATTGCAATACATAATAATTAAAATGTCAGGAATGTTGATCGTACAACATTTTGCCACTAACACTTTCGTCTCCGTGTGGTGTGCTTACTACGCGATAGTTTCTGACCCTGTGTAGAAACATTACCTAAAAAGCTAATAAGCTACCTTCCCTTTATAAAAATAAGGAACGGAAAAAAGGGGGTTAGGGAGACAAGCCAAAATAATAATAAACAAGGAATGGTTTTGAACAATGCCTATAAACATCAGTAATAAATCAACAATTTATCCCGTAATATGAAATACAAAAACTGTGTTCCGAAATCATTCCAGGCAAATGATGGCTGAATTTCCCCCCATATTCTTGTCGATGTTTAGCAGGTGGTTTAACCTCTAATGACTTCACTGTCGGTGAGGCGTTATGCCCTATATACGACTTAAGCGTGCTGTATGGACGGTGATGCGGCAGGCTCCCGAGGCAACAGTGCGCGGCCCACAACGTAGCCCACCATGTCACCAGTTTGTTTGGCCAGATTGTTGGCCGAGATAAGCCGTGGAGGATTGTGAAACAAGCCCGGGGAGTGGACACTCACTGGCTGGCATTTCCGTCCATTAGGCGAGCAGCCGGCGGTGTTGTTCTAGCCGGGCCGTGTGTGCGCCCGAGTAATACCAAGCTAGCCGTAGCGACCTCAATCCCTCCCTATAGTCTGACTATTAACACTCCTCTCACCTTCCACCATGTACTCCTAACCTCCGTGCTGTGTTTCCAGTTTGACTAACTTCACACACCAGTACACGTATTGCAGTTCTCTATGTACTGTGACTAGGGATAGGAACATTTCGCTAATTCTATGACCCGCAGGCTAGAATCCAATGTACTATGCATACTCAAGCCCGGCCTATTCGTTCATCGTTTGCTGTTCCAATGAACAGCAGCTAGTAGACAAATCGTCTGCGCTTGAGTATGGTATGCATAGTACAATGGATTCTAACATGCAGGACATTGAATTAGCGAACTTTTCCTATCTCTAACTATGACAATTATATGCGTGAAGTTGGCATCATGTGTTGTGTCTATGCTCCGTGTGTTTCGTTAATGTGTGACTGTTAATACAGGTGATTTGTTGCGAGTCATGCATAACTCATCGATGAGACTACATAATTACTATTACATCCAGCCGTACGTTTTGCCTCAACTACAGCTAAAAAATTATTGGAACTTGGCAAAAACTTCATACTTGTGTGCAATCAGGAAAAAAAAAAGCATTCCAAAATGACTGTAATAGTCTGTAAAGCTAACAAAATAGCTCTTACCATCATTTGTTTGAGGGCTTATTTGTCTACACACATCAGTAGACACAATATGTAACACTACCTCCTAGCTATGCGATCTTCAGGCATGGACTTCAAGTAAGGCAACTTGTTCTGTTTACATTTTAAACATAGCCTATATCGCATAATTTCGAAGGAGGATATAGTCGCTTAGATTTTCGGATTGCAAAAGTATTTTCACATCAAAACACGAGTATTTTTTTATTTCGGATATTATAGAGGTCTAGATATTATATTACAAATTATAAAAACGACAGTTTTACATTTTTGTATATTTTGTGGCTAAAAAAACAGTTTTTTTACTCGAAAGTAAGTAATACTGCCGCATAGCGCTAGTTAAATAAACGTCCGCTGATAAAATATCTACTCGGCAAAAAAATTTCATAGAATTTTGAAGAGTAGTTCAGATTTTACTGACGTTTGTCCAGTCGTCCGCTCGACATCGTACCTTCAGTTTCCGTACCTCTCAATTCCAACTGCAACTAGAGGTTCGAGACAAAACAGATGTACTTATAGCCCTCCTGACTATAATATAACAGACAATATTTACCGAAGATTGCGGAAGTTCAGGACACTCAGAGCGACCATTTATGCATCGGATAATTAACGTTTTCCCCCTGAAATAATAACGTACAGAAATTATGTACCTTAATAACAAAAATTATACTATAATGAAAATGCAGAGCAACCAAAAAGTGAAAATCAAAATTTCGTGGTCTGATGCAGTCTTCGCAGGGATTTTGCTGCCTACTTCGGAACGTCTTCCGACGTCGCTCGTAGCACCTCTCGGGTTTTCTTCTCACAAACACAAACATACCCTTCACCAAGCTACAGCTTTTAACGCTGAGTTATAAATCTTTTATGATATACTCCCTGCCCTACTCGATCAGCGCATGCGCTGCAACGGGTCGGTGCAATTAGTCGGTGGTTATATTTAATCTGCCTCCCGCAGTTTCTTCCTCATGCCGACGGCGAATCCACCGCATGAACAGGATGTTTTCGTGATTAATGTCAAATTTGAGGGATGCCCGAAAATAACAAAATACGCAAAATGAGACGGAAATGGTGCGTCGGAAATGTGTCAGTTGAAAACTATTGGGAAAAACGTGCCGAAGCAAATTTTGAATATCCTATATACACATATATATACACATTCAGCAAATGTTACAGTGATCGCGATAGAACCTCTTGCGACGCTGCATCGATTATAATAGTCTCCTGTAAAACGTATCCATATTGTGGTACGTAATAATTATGTCAAAATAAACAGTACAGGACGTTCCAAATCAGCGTTCCCACTCTTTTCACTGTAACATTTAATTGTGGCGTTTTTGGCTCACCATTTCCTATCTCACTTAGCCACTTTTATCCTCTATCGTCCCTCAAAGCTTGGTTTGCACTGCGAAAACATCTTGTATATGCTACTTCGGTCACAGGTCCCCATTTATGCTACTTTAAGAAGTTATATTTTTTTTAAATATTTAAAGGGAGCAGACATCTCAAACCGTTACATACAAATGTTGGAAATCGTTTTTGTACTATGTAACGTAATTTTTTCAAAACATTAGTTTTTATAATTTTTGCCAATTATTGACTTTAAGAAAATTTAATTAAATTGATAACTAACCAAAATTATATAACCTTATGGTTTTGGGAAAAAAATTAGGCTAAATAGTACAAACAATTTCCAACATTTCTATGTAATGGTTGTGCGACATCTGCGTCCTTTCATGATTAAAAAAAATTAAACTCGCGAAAACAGCATAAATAGGGACCCGTGGACTTCAACAAAGACGTACCCAGATGTTTCCAGTTGTTGAACTCTAAGACTCCACTGTGCTGGTGACAAGTGCCATTGCGGAGATGACGAACAATGACCCATGCCTTTGTTTGCTGTCGCCACGCCGCCGCCAGGAAATGATAAGCGCGGTCCCGGGAAAGGACTGCTAGGAGAGGTGATTAACGCGACAGGCAGTCCAGCATCAACTTGGAATAAAAATAAAATAAGCATGCGTCGGAAGTGGATAATGAAAGCACTCCTTATGAATTATGTAGTTTTCTACACGCTAGATAAGTTTAAAGGAAATCACATCATTCATTTTGAGAAACGGTAAGTATGCACTATATCATCTTACAACTTTTATCAATAATTCTAAGCGTGTCTGGTCTCATTAAAGAACAGCAAAATCTATCCTTTGTTAAAGGTAATTCACGTAATTATAACGCTGTTTGTACATTAAAACATATAGCGAGTGTTTAAAATATTTAAATATTTACTTATACTACAGCAGAAATCACGTTTTTTTGTTCCTGCTACGCATAAAAAATTTTCATTAGACAAGCAACTGTAATCTCTTAATACAGCATCCATTACATCGCTATTATGTAATATACATATTGCAAAGGCATTATGCATTATTAATGTACAATGCAAGGTACTTTATAGCTATATAATGGTTTTTAATCAGCCACGAATAAATATGTCAACATTTGAAACTAGAAGCAAGACAAGTCATTCGTCACGAATACAGACGGGAAAAAAATTCAATTGTTCCAATCGACAACAGCTGTTCGTGACATTTGAAGTGCAAAAAATGTAAGCGTTGCAACACCTACAAACCAGTCTTGTGGCAGGCGATTTGAATAGCAAAACTCGGGCGACTTATTGCGACACACCAGTTTATCTGACACTCGCAGACATGCTATTGTACCACACGCCATGTGCCGTGCCTTCACAATGGCACAAGAAAGCGTAAAAAGTCTCTACTTGATTTTTTTTAGAATTTCCAAGAAAAGTGAGGCGAAACACGGCCGAAGGAATGGTTTGAACAGCAACTTAGCAGGAATATCGAACAGCATAATTAAAACAAACACTACACATGCTACAGCACTTGATTTCTAAGCTTTTTTCGAAGCCAATATGGATAAAACACTCAATGACAATCCTAGATAATGGTGTTTGCCAACTTAATGAGTAAATATTTATCCAGAATTACTAATTCGTTACGCGTGATCTCTTGCGCCACAGTTAAATGCACGAGTTTCCGGCGTCAGAGATTGTGCCTCAGAAGTCCGTAACACTGGAAACAATTTTGTTTAAAACGTTGGCTAAAACTATTGTCTAGGATTGCTATTGTTTAATTTTCGCAACTTGGCTTCAAGAAACTTACAGTTATACATTAATGCTATTAACGTGTAATTATATACCATGCACTCTTAATCGCATAGAAAAATATGTGTAGTAATAATCACACTAGTCGAGAATATGTGACAGTTCTGTTTGCAAAATAGAAGTTCGATGGTTTACGTGTTGGCAACGTAAGAAGTGATGCATGATAGATTTTTAGAAACGTTTCATGCTCAAATATGAGTTTCAAGACCTCATTTGAACACCAACATTAATTTTAAAGACGCTGGAAAAGTTAAAACGGATGGTTTTGTAATCGGTTTTGCCTGCAACGATTTCTAAAAATAAATGCCCCAGCGCCAGACGTTTAGACGAGACGCCGACAGTGAAATACAACAGCAGTTTAAGGCCTCGCTCGTTAGTTTTGCAGTGGTTTCGAAAATATATATGTAAACGCAAATTAATATATATGTCAACAATTCATTCTTACAGTTTTTAACAATTATATATCGTTTGTATCTGAATTTCTTTTTTGCAATACATTAAACGGATTTTTAAATTTTTGCCCCTGAAATATCACACATTTTATTGTCAAAATAACTCAAATTAAAGCAAAATAATTATTTGATAGTAAACGGGATATTAATTTTAAAAACGCTTTGGTAAAATAGTGTATCGTATGGCTGTACACAATCTTAAACTTTTCCTAAGCATTTGGTTAAAAATATTCAAGTTATTTGCAATTGTTTGAAATAAATGAAAGATCATGGCCTTTTGTCTTGAGCGTAGAGGCGATGAGACGACCTAAGTGCTCTCGAACGCTTGTAATAGCATATTTACCTGAAATATCGAATTAGTTTACTTCATGCTTACGCGATTATTTTTAATTCTGAAAACAATTCCGTTCTCGTAACTATACTTCTACGTAAGATGAACATTATACAATTTACATCTGAAATTTATTCTGTTTCTTCTCAGAATTTCAAACAAACAAAAAAAAACAATTTAATATGACCACCGACACCTACATCGGAGTCCTGGAGCGAACAAACACGTAGGCTACGTTAAATTATATTCAGCATATATACATGCCACCACTGATCTTTATGTTCGTCTTGGTGAGACTCACGTTGATATAGGATCTTTTAAGGAATTTTATTTAAAATACCTTGAACACTAAGAACATAGTTTCACAAAAAAACTCTAAAACATAATCTCATAAATGTTTTTCTACGTTTTTCCCTAGAGAAATACGATTCTTTTATCAACGTAGAAAGTGGCTTTCGTCATAAGGTAATGCCACTAAACACGACTGAGCCACCTTCGAATGTAATCAGCGTACTTTTTTAAAAATTCTATGAGTAAAAGAGCGTCACGTAGAAACTAAACATTTTCGCTACGTTCCGTTCCACTTACCTGTTCACATTATATCTCAAACATAATTGTTCAACACCTAAGAGTTACAAAATAGGAAACTGATCATCTGTACTGCACAGTTCCAGACAGTAACACAAGTACAGACACACGTCTCCCCAAGGTGAATCTTATTGCTTTCTACAACCAGTCGTTATTCCATAACTGTTTGTTATGTGTTTTGCAGATCAATAGGAACTTCTCTCAAAAGTTCTACAGATTGAGGCGCTATACAGAAGGAACGATGCCAAAGATTCCTCAATTTGCTACATCCGGTACAAAAAATTTCGTACTTAAGAGGAGTCCTTCGCGGTGATAAATTGCCACCTTTGACGCGTGGTAACAGCGTAGCGATAAGAGCCAGTGTCCCACGCTTGACGAAAAGAATGTCGCCTCTATTCGCAGCGCACCAAACTGGCTTGCACGGTTTCCGTTGTAGTCTTTTTACTATGGGACTTTAAGCGGTGGCCCCAATATTTTATTTTTGAATAGTTTGAAGTAAAGACCAACGCATGCTTCTCGTTTTGCACTTTACGAATTCAGGTAATATTTTCGGAGTTACAACAGTCTAAAAAAACCCGTTTTTAGCCATTTTGAGAGGCCCGAATATCATGTTTCTAACAAGCGTGCTGCATTTTTTGAAAAAATAGAAGCATGGTTTCAAGTGTGTGTTTTTTTCGTAGGTAAACATAATATGAATAACATAAGCGGTTTGGCGTAAAAATGTGTGTGCGTGACACGCTGCAACGCCGTCCGTGCGCCAGTCGAGGACTT
>PNEQ01032425.1:10349-24149 GCA_003012365.1 Medauroidea extradentata
AAGTGGGGAAAAATTCATAATTTTATATTTGTATAAAATAGTGTTAGTTTTGTAGACATTACTTCAGAGAACATTAATATCTAACGGAAAAAAATTAGCTCATCTAGTTTTCCCGTAATGTCACTTCAAAGTCAAAATTTGCATATTTTTACTTCATACAAAACTTGAAAACCAGTAAATATAATGAAATGGAAAAAAAATCTCATCAAAACTACACGTCACCGTCTACGGCTTGAAGCATATACAAACACATTATAAAATATTTCTGTATTTAAAATAAAGTTCTAAAAGTACCAAAAAAAATTTAAATTTTGAAATTTTTTATTTAACATAAACATTTTTTGTAACGGGTTTTAAATGCTACAGGCCATAGACAGTAACGCGTAGTTTTGATGTGATTTTTTTCATTTCTTTATGTTAACTGGTTTTCAAGTTTTGTATGAAGTAAAAATACGCAAATTTTGACTTTAAAGTGCCATTACGGGAAAACTAGATGAGCTAATTTTTTTTCCGTTAGAGGTATATGTACTCTCAAGTAATGTGTACAAAACTAACACTATTTCATACAAATATAAAATTATGTTTTTTCCCCACTGGAACAACCTTAAGGGCACCGCCTACCCGCACGAGAGGCTTAAAAACGACGGAGCAGTAAGGTCGACTTAGAAGCGCACATCAAATGCCGCTTCGCCTCAACGAGCCAAGCGCTGAACTAGCGTGCAAGCTTCCCGCCGAACTGTGTTTACAACGGGACACTAAGCGGTGACCTCATAATTTTATTGGTGGAAAGTCTGCAACTAAGTTCAGTACAGGTCGCAATCTGAATTTCACGCACACCCGGTTAGCACACTTTGAAGTACGGAAGTCTGAAAAGGCCGTTTTTAGCCACGTTGGAGGGCTTAGAAACAGTGTATTTAATAATCGTGACGTCTTAATTCCGATCTTGTCTGAAGTTTGTTTTCTTTTCGTACGTTGGCACAATGGGCACACGTGGTATATTTTCATAGAAAAAAACCTGTTTACGAACACACTGTAACATATTTTAAGCGTGAAGTAGACGGCTGCCTTCTGCCTCTCAAACTGCGTTGCAGTGTTTGAAATACACGTTTTATAAACAAACTATTACACGTGTGCTCACGCGGGTTTCGTACGAAAAGAAATAACATTTCAGACCAGGACGGAATACAACTTTCAACACATCACGTGTGTCGCAAACAGCATTTTTAAGCTCTTCAACATGGCCGAGAATGGCATTTTCAGACTGCCGTGCCTCACGATATTGTGGACGAATGACTGCGAAACTAGTATAGGGCCCTGCCTTGGACTTCCCTTAAAACTTTGCAACAATAAAAATTTGGGGTCACCACTGAAAGTGTCAGTCAGGCGAGTGTTCTACGATAGCACTGCACGCCGTTTCAATGTCTTGCGGTAGAGGCGTTACGACACCAGATGAGCTGGTCAACATCGCCCTTCGCGCCGTGCCTCACTCACACAAACACATGGCCAGTAGGCGGGCCCCTTAAGGAGTAGAGTAATTTACGACAGTTCCGAGTGTACTCGCTTCACAGGCGTAATGTGAAACGTACTCTGTCAGTTCTTTACAACCAGGTTGTGGAATGTAGCCGAAAGCTCGCTCTCGATACGTACAACTAAGGTTAATTCTACTACAGGTTAGAAAGATCAATGTTATAAGTTTGGCACAGGGAAAATTTCTGCCACTTGAGCGCTGGTATCGCTAGTGCACCGAACTGACCAATCACAGAACTTTCCTGAATTTTAAGTTACATTAAGTTGATAATTTAAAACGCGAAATCGGTTTCTTTTCACTTTAAAATTAAAGTAAATTACTAATATAATTTCAAAGTTTATTTATATTTAATTTTACTTCGGTTTCGTATTTTTCTGATCACTTAGCGATTGAAGCGAAACTAGTGGCAGAAATTTTCCCAGTGCCAAGCTCTCCCATAAGAAAACGTATTTTCTTTCTAACCTGTAGTAGATAGTACAACCTCCGCGGAGGAACATATGGGCAAGGCCAGGTGGGTGAGAAGTATGGCCGCCAGGTGCGCGCACACACCTGACCTGGTGGAGGATGTGACGTCACAGGCCCGAGTCGTAACCCAAGCAACCTCTTCAATGAGACCGCCTCTGAGTAGGAGGAGCTATTCGACAGCTGTACGACTACACACTCAGCTGCTACAAGTCGCGACCTTGACAAACTTTAGCTACCCTTAGTTGCCACAATACAAGCGCTTTAATCACATATCCATTGTCTATTCTCATGTAGAACAATACTATACTCACTGTGATTTACAGGGGTAATAACAATTATAATATCATCGTGTAAGAAGTATTCCCGAGTGTCAGGGTACGTAGCCCGGGTACCCCAAAAGATGTCATGGGATGAGGCCTTAGAATGAAGAAGCCCCGAAATGATGACGGGGGGGGGGATGGGAAATCCCCGAGAAAACACGAAAACCCTTCGTCCGGCACGATTCCACGTGTTAAAGACAGGGCTCCAGCCCCGCCGGTCTGACCACTTGGCCGCCGTGAGCTCTGGAGGTACGAATGAACCACTAGATCGAGACACTAACGAAATATTAAATGCAGAGTAATAGGAGCACATTAAGCTTATGTTCTTCCCAGTGCATGCAATACTGCACACGACCCAGCATGGGGACGTCCATCGCGACCGTACAATTATGTCCTCAGAAACTAAGCCTCCAATGAAATTTGTCATGGTATTTTTGCCTTAAATTTCCCATTCGTTATTATATTTATTACAATATCACGCTTACGTTCAAAAACATTTTAATACTATTTTCAACAAAACAAACACGCCATGAGGTCTAAAAAAAAACTCAAATTATGATATCATGTGTTCTTAATGTATTTCATAAAAATAATAATAAAAACCTCAGCAATGTACACCAGAAAGTATGATAGACCCTAAATGTGCGCATCAGTACAAATTTTGCTGAAGTAATAAATTGTGCATATATATTAATATGAACTGGGCTGAGCTTTTTAGAATGGTCCACTAACCACGAACTATATGGGTATTATGTCTATATGACCAATAATCCTATTTCTGACGTCATCTAACATTTGGGCTATTGTCTCTGTTCTTTCGCGCGATTCTAAAAGCGGAGCTACTGAACGCCTGCAGAGAAAACTCTCCAAAGGTGCCACAAGACGCAAGGTGGTTCATGTTTAGCTGAAGCACTAGCATTCTGTTGATCGCCGCCGTTTGCCAAATTCAAAGTAATTGATTATTGTCAGTTTAAGAATATCACAATATGCTACATTCAGTGAACGAATATACAAATATTGAACTCAAGCTTACTCACAAAAATACAGAACTCGCACCCATCTTCACCCAAGTGAAAGTTTCTCGGGGAAATGTTAAGTCCAACACAACCCAAACAATTTCGGAGACGGTATTAAAATATACACCCGGCAAACACAACGCTGAAGTGAACTCACTTGGAATCTCCCTTGTGCAATACACATAACAATAAAAGACAAAAATTAAATTGATTGGATTCATACAGAAGATTAACTAAATTCGGTGTAGTACAAAATATAATATATGTTTGTAATCTACATTGAACCGCGTCTTCATGCATTAGTTTACTGCATAGCATAGTAAGTGTACAACTACCATAATTTACAACGTCCGAATACTCGGTACACATAATCTATTTCATCAGCACTTTGTGGCTAATGACACATAATAAATTATGCTTACTAATGCCCAAGTGTATCCACAGGGCAATCGACGAGAGAATTACAAGTTAACTACACGTTTCAAAAATTGCCTGTGAAGACTGACACTAACACGTTCACGCATATATAAAATGTCAATGACTTATAAAGAGCACACATAAAGCAATGAAAACCAATATCCGCATTTTTTTTTAACAGTCATTCATATTCAAAATACCGGCAACGAACTTATATAACCTTTAATAACATTTTCTTTGCACTGAAACACACACTTAAGTCTAAAACGTAACTTATTGCAAGTTTTATTAACCTCTCATACGGCCACGCACAAAATACGATGAACATGAACATCAAACTACTTAAATGCATATTCATCATGAGTAGAGATGATGGTATATCGCGAAAATGTTTTGTACCAACATAACCTCGAAAACACTGTGGTTTCTTGTGACATGTATAATTCGGTGATAAACTTAACTGACACGACGTAGCTGTCTGCAGACATACAACAGGCATCAAATATTACTATATCGGAATTTGTATTGGCTCGGTCAAGTAAGGTAACAGCTCCAAGTACAAGCGAAAGCCGGTAAGCTGAAAACGCATTGAAATCCAGCAAACAGTTAAGTTTTCCCGCGATAAACAATCATCTCTAATCATGAAATGTTCAAAGTCAAAAAGCGATTCACAGAGCAACAGCGTAATTTGCGATCCAATGTCTTGTTCAGAGTAAAACCGTCTGATAAACTATAACACCGTGTCTTTTCAATGCTATTTTGCACTGTAAAAAAAACCTTCCTAAAATGTCTAGGAAGTTATTATCCCAGACGTAGTATGGGACTGTTACCATACTTCCGTCTTGTAAATATGCTAACTTTTACGAATGTTACAATACAAGTCTGGTAACTTTAGTATGCATTTGGATTGTTTTATAATTAGGTTTAGGATTGTTACCATGGATGTCTGGGAAACTATTCTACCATATCTACTTTCTTAGCGCTCCTATACGCACGTGTGGCAAATTTACAAACTATATTTTAGAGTGTGTATTACTTGACGTGAAGCTAATTTCACCGCGAGCAGTAGCTTCTATGACGTGACGAGCGAAGACAAGAACTGGAGAACTACATAAACGCGCGGCAAGACAAGGATAGGTCAGGAACTGCACGGCTCGTCTAATTTGCCGCCACACTCCAGTCTGCATGCAAGCAACTAACAAGGGCAACTGCCGACATTCTCAGCCGTATAAGGCCACCAAGCAAGCTACCCGGGTGTGGGCACTGCCCTGCTGGTGCGATCCATTTACATTGTAAATATGTGTTTGGAGAGGGCAAGTCGGAGGTAATTAAATGCGCGTCCGTTTCCTGTGAGGGAGCTGTCCACTGCCACTTGCTGGGCGACATGACGCGGCTGGACATGCCAGGAACCTTCACTGCAGCCATCATTGGTGGAGAAGACGTCCTCATTATTATACGTACAAGTCAGAGTTGCAACAGCAGCCGTAATAATTATATACTCCCTACTACACGTTGCTTTGAATACCAAGAACCTAGCCTGGAGGACGGGCTAACGACGACAGTGCAAGGCAACCCGATTACAGAAGACAGGCTTACCAATAATAATAATATACATTATATTGTGAAAGTTTTCGGCACAGTGAAATCTATACATTACAATTATTACTTACAGTGCACTGGTTACATTTACAAGAAGAAAACATTACAAGTTGACCTGAACGTGTTCACATTACTGTAAATAGCCACACAAGGGGTCCACGTAAATGAAAACAAATAAAAATGTAGCGACACAACACATTACTGTATTATGATGAGAAAATTGCACATGGGATTCGTAGACACACCCTTACAGATATTTAAGACTTAAGTAAAATTTACAATGGTGTCGTCTCACGCCACGCACTAAACACTGTCCCCGATACAGATTCTAATGTACAGAATGCCCAGACACAAACGCGTAATAAGCACACCGCACGATTCTTGGGCTAAATTGGAGACGAAAATGTGACAGAAATGTTCTACGACATTTTAGTGCACAATGTGGCAGCACTTGCGCTTCACGTCCAGGTATTATTTTATGTATGTTGCATTAAGTAAACGTGTAGTCATGTTTGGACCACGGTCGTAGAAGAACAGGTCTGGACACTTGCCCGGAAACTTGACCTCCTTGTTGTTTGGCTGTAGTTCACCAAGTTACCGAGAATATTGTGTTTTATTGGCGCTTCAGGTTAGGGCGGTCGTACTCAATCTCCGCTCACTTTTTTCCATTGTTAAATTTATAAAGCAAATAAAGATTGCTGGAGCCTTTCCTTAAATTTGTGAGCGAAGAAAGTTTTTCATAAATTGATAAAAAATACGTATTGGTAAATTGTTTATCTTAGCGGAAAGGAAGTATTCAAATGGCAGAAATGCTTTACTGTATTTTATTTTTGTACGACGTAGTGTGAAGTTTTTTGTAGACGGTACTGACATTTTCCACCTGGGAACATGTTTTAGCTCTCGTAATCTTTCCGCAGCGGCATGTCAAAGTCAAAATTTGCACGTTACAGCAAAAACCAACAAACTTACTCAAATATAATAATTCAGACTGAAATTATATATTAAGGACATGTGCTACACGTACTTTAATTATACAACGAAATTCACGTGTATTTAAAAAAAATTGTTGTAAATTAAGAGAATTGTAATTTTCACAATTTTTTAGCGTATGGCCCCTACGTATAGTTTCAATGTTAATTATTTTATTTGGGTCAGTTGGTGTTTGATATTTATATGTTCTTATAACTTGCAAATTTTGACTGACATGCCACATGATGAGAGCTAATTTTTTTTTTCACTGGAAAATATAGTCGTAAGTAATGTCTATAGAACTAACACTACGTCATACAAATACGAAATTATGAATAATAATCACTTGAAAACAAACAAATAACGTGGTTTATACTGTTTCGGCATGCGGTACGGCACGACCGAAACAAATATTTATTAATTATCAGCAACAGACCCGACAGTGGTCGTGTTGCGCAGTACTGTACATACGACAGGCCTCGTACGTAGCATACACTATTCTAATTAAGTTCTTCAATTTTATTTGCCACGAACAGGCAGTGGTTACAATATATAAGGCCGTTCACGATAAAGTGAGCACTGCATACAAAGTTCTCCTTCAGCAGTTTTACAGCCGTCTTTACTATTTTTAGTATTAAAACTTCCATGGAACTAAAAACCAGTATAAATATTTCGACACTCTCAAAATTTAACGTTTATTGGCCAAATGAAACATATTTTTAATTAATTATAAGTTCTGCTGAGTGCTCCGTTTATAGCCTATAGCTGCTTGCGTTTCCCCATCACCCAGACGTACCCCGACATCTAAATACATACTAATGTCCGTATAAGCGGCCCTTTAAGAGGTTTTCACACCTGTCGAGTATTGGGCCGTTATATTCGGCATGAACCACTAATCCATAGGGACAGGAAAATTTCGCAAATTCAATGCCATGCGTGTTAGATCAACTATCCTACGCATACTCAAGCCCCGACCATTAGTCAACCAACTGCTACTCAGTGCAACAACAGACAATGAACGAATATACGGGGATTGAGTTAGCATAGTATAATGGATTCTAGCCTGCAGGTCGTTGAATTAGCGAAATTTTCCAGTCCATACCAATAAAGGTGATTTATTGCAACGTAGAACATTACCTTTCGATAGCAACGAAGTGCTACTTTATAAGACGTCAATTTTCATATTACGACGTGGCGGAAATATAGACTTGCTGATGACAGGACAATATTAACAGGGCTAAATTTTAATACGCATTACATTTCATTGACAGCGAGGTCATTATAGACGGTTTAACACAACTTTACAAACGAACAGTACTTGAGAAATGAGTCGGTCTTGGCCCATGACAGGAGCCATCTTAGCATTTTCGTGGAGCCGAGTCTTAGAGCAATTTCGGGAAACCATGGAAAACTGAAATCAGCATGGCCGGAGCGGGAATCAAACCCAGAGCCTTCTAAACGCGAGTCCAGCACGTTACCGTTGAGCCACCGGCTCATTTGGTGCCTAATCGTCTCTAGCGCAAGACACTGAAACTGTGTGCAGTGGTATTGTAGTTTCAGTGGTGACGCCATGTTTTTATTTGTGAAACGTTTTATCAGTGGATTTAGTTTTTGGGACATACTCAATTGTGAAGTAGAAGTCTAGTCAAAGAAACTAAAGAGAGTAGAAAATCAGAAATGAACAGAGTATGCTTTAGACAACAGGATATGAAAGCAACATAAAATACCATAAGTGCAATTGGGTCAAATAAATCAAGGACATACAAGTAACAAAATTAAAAATTAAAAAAAAAAATTATCTAGCTGTCCTTGTTTTATTTGTGTCAATTCCATTTACAGAATTTTATGATGTGAATGTATCTTGTTGACTAAGACATACCACGCTTATTTATGTTTTACTATTCTCTTTAGTTTTCTTGGACAGGCATCTACATCGTAATGGGGTGTGACCAAATAACTAAATTCAATGCATTGCACAGCTCTACATCACATGAAAAGTTTTATGCACAGTCCATTCCATGTTTCTGTTTCTTACGAATCCCGTGAGCAAGCTTATTATAACAGTTTGGAAAAGCTGTTTTTAGCTATTTTGAGGGTCACCGAAATCAATTTTCTAATCGACGTGATGCTTTGAGACTACCTTTCCGTCATTTTTTGAAGTGTAGCCTTTTTATTTCCCGTACATTAACGCAATGGATGCATGTGGAATGATTTCGTAAAAAAAATGAACACAACTTTACAAACGAACAATACTTGAGAAATGAGTCGGTCTTGGCCCATGTAAAGGAACCATCTTAGCATTCGCGTGGAGCCGAGTCTAGAGCGATTTCGGGAAACCATGGAAAACTTAAATCAGCATGACCGGAGCCGGGAATCAAACCCAGATCCTCAGACACTGTAACGCATATTAAGCACATGTTAGGTGGGGCACTCTTAGAGATCTCTTTGTCGTGGACAGCGTAGCAGCAAGTATTTTCTCGACGGAGCGCTTAGGAAATGCGCGGGGCGGATTGCGAACAGCAGGCGGGCCAGACGCGGGCGGTAATTATCCCTCCGAGAGGTTGGTACCACGGCGAAGTTGGAACACGTCCAAGCCATCGAGGCGGGGCCCCGTACACCGCATTATGCTGTTTGTGCAGTCATTACGAAGCACTCCATCACACTCGGCACGTCGCACGACACACCTGGGTGGCAAGCATCGCTCGGATACTATCCTTCGCAGAACTTCAGGAACATTTGACACCTACATGATAAGTAAAGTTATGTTGCATGTTGTGTATGTGTGTCACAATGCAAGGCAATCCTGGTTCTAAAATATACCCGAGATGTCTATTTCACCATTTGCACAGCAAATTTTGTCTTGCATTGTGCCACATCACAAAATATTAGCAGTTAAGGGCATGGTCTACAGTAATTTTCATCACAATCTTTTCATTTTTATATTTGTACTAGCTTTTCTTCTTATTTTATACACAAAATGTGACCAAATTTTGTCATTAAATGCTCTTACCTCTCATACTTTTAGAGTAACAGCCCCTTTCAGTCAAAATTTGCACGATTCCTATTTAAGGACGACACTAAAACTAACTGACATACCTAACTGAAAAAATTCAGCGAATAAAAAGTCGCAGGCTACAATTTATCGCACATAAAAACAAAATTTTGTGGTTTTATAGAGGTGAACAGAACTATTATACACTGTGATTTTTTTTTAACTACGCAAAAACTATGAGAGCTAAAAAAATTTCATAAGAGCAAAATTCAGTCATAATTTGTGTCTAAAATAAGAAAAAAATATCTAGTACAATTTTAAAAATCAAAACATTGTGATGACAATTGTAGACGCGCCCTTAAGTGACATGATGCAGGATCAGCCAATATTCCTTCAATAACTTCGTTTGTCTAGGTAGGCACTATTTATTTTAACATATTTAGTCTTTGTAAGCTTCGTTCAAAAACACTTGCACATGCATAATAATTACTTATTGAAAACACTGCTGTAATGGTCATAGCTGTGTATAGCCTAGTTACGCGTACGCTCCGGTTTTTAATTTGCTGAAAAAAATTCAGTGATGTTCCTCAGTAGTGGGGAAGGGGGTAAGTGAAAAATTAACAGGCTGTGTACAGTTCAAGGGGAGAGAGACAAAAATTAATGCTAAATACACGTGTTTAAACAAATAGTCTTTGTAGATATACTAACTATTATACAATTTTGCGAAATATGTTATTAAGACGACTTGCTAGAGTGATTAATTTGTGTCTTATTAAGTGACGCTGAAATATGAAAATATGGATTCCTGGGCAAGAAAAAATGGTAAATAACAATAAAACATGGAATAATATTTGCTCAGAAAAAAAAAAACTAACAGGATTATTTTTACAAGTTTGACGTCTTTATTTAAAACATTGAAAGATCATGTCTAGTATGTAAGTATGTAGAATAAGGGGACAGACAGCCATTTGTATACTTTACTGAAAAATGTCACAATGAAGGACAGCGTTATCAGAAGAAGGGCTATGTTACTCTAGCTTGAACTTTATTTGTTGCTTGTTGGGTCTTTTCTCTAGCAACCGCTTTAATTATTGATCTGGGTTAGCTATATGCGTTACTCATGACCCCTAACCCCATCACACTTGTGCCTCTTACGACAATTATACTAACTCTGCGGAGGTTAAATAAATGATATTATTAATGATCATCAATTTTAGATGCTATTGAAATAAACATCAAACTTTCATCTAAACAGTAAGACCAACCATGAACTTTACTGCTCCGCTTCCAAAGTTGGCGGAGAAGTGCCCAACTAGCCATGAACGGACTATACTCTATCCCGGCAGCAATTACCAGCACTACTGGCCTGACCAGCTGCAGCCGGACATCATATATCATTTGTGTCTACCCGCTGAGACTGTGCCGCACATTCGGTACTCATCGGAAATGCTCGGGTTGTTCGCACGCTCTTTTCCCCGTCCCCTGTGATAGTTTAGATTAGGTTTTGTTAGTTATTGTTAGTTTAAAATGCTTTTAAAAAATGCTGTTTTCTCAACTGGACTGTTTTTGGTGGTTGGGGAACTACAACAACAGTTGCCGCTGCAACTCCTCGCATCTACGGCGTGCCAGCCGATGATTGCCGAACGTGCGGCACAGTCTCAGCGGCTAGACACAACTCGTAATATCGACCGGACGTGTGCCGACAATCCTAGACCACGAGGGGGCTCGCTGGACGTGCAAGCAAGCGAGCGCCTGTCTGGAGGCACGTCGCGCGCACAAAAGCCATTCCCAAGGTTCGTTCACTCCAGCCACACATCAAGGTCAAGGCCAGTGCGGCTCCAGCAGGGAGCACTGGAGCATGTAGGCAGGCACGGAGAAGGCAGCAGTGAAAAAGATCACCCCACACGCCCGACATTCGCTCCCTTCCCCTTCGTGACTCCAGCGTCTCACGGTCGCCTACCGCGGACTTCCGTCGTGACGTGTGTTTATCGCGGGTTTAATAACGTCCCCTGCTTCAGAGAGCACGTACGTGGAAGGGCGTTAAGATTACATTCACATACGCAATACTGCCCCCCTCCCTTCCCAGGGCCAAGCCTTGGGCAATTCGCGTGCAATCGGGCGACAGGTATGACCGTCACTGACTGACATTATTAATAGAGGTACGTAAATTTCGCAGATACATTCCAGGTCAGGTTGAACGCCAATTATGTATACTTCATTGTCATGTCTGTGACTTGCTGGCGGCTGTTACGAAACGCGTTTGACTACTGCAAGCCAGTAGTAAGTAAGGAAATAATGCGAAGTGCTATCGCTTCCTACATGCTTGTACGGTTATATGCCAATAGATAGTCGATTGTGGCCAGTGAGTGTATAGGATTGACAAGTCTAGGCTGCTGCCAGATGAATCCGCGAAATTGACGTACCTCTAATTATTAATTAACGTGCAATCGGGAATAACACTGCTTAAAGCGCAGTACCTCAAACTAGAAGATAAAACGATGCAACCAAATGCGTGCGTGAGTTAAGGGCATTCTAGTGTAATAAAATCATAATTTTATATTTACATGAAATAGTGATAGTTTTGTAGACGATACTTGTAAATGCAGTTTCCTTACGAAACAATTTTAGTTCGCATTGTTTAAACATAACGGTGCGTCAAAGTCAAAACTTGCATATTCTGCTGCCATGCAAACAGTGGATACCAATCGACTTACGTAAGTGAAATAATTCACAGTGAAATAACACGTCATGAGCTACGTAAAAAATCGCGTTCACTACATTCATATTTTAAAAAAATCTGCTGAATATGCAACTTTTTTCTGTACCTTTGCAATTTTTTTTTTAATTGCAAATATTACACTGCGGGATTTTAGATATTTTATTGCATAGCTCATGCGCTGTAAGTTTACAGACAAATATTTTATTTAAGTAGGTCAGTTGGTTTTCACTATTTGCATGGCAGCATAGCAAGCGAATTTTGACTTTGACGCACCGTTACGAAAAACTATCAGGGCTAAATTTGTTTTGTAAGAGGAAACTGTACTCACAAGTATCGTCACAAAACTAACAATATTTCATATAAATATAAAACTGTTATTTTATCGCACTTACACACACTTACGGCGGATCAGTACCTGCTATTATGGAATAATGGAACTCCTGCTTTTGATTTCACCTGTACATTGTCTATTGCGTTTTAGACATCGACAAGACACGTCACACAGCTCCGTACACTCTACACAGTTGGTATTGCTTGACTACCAGTGCTTGTACTACATTTGTGACCTTCCACAGAAAAAATCGACTTCCTTCCTCAGGAACGTTACTAGTGAAAAATTGAGTAAGGTACTGAGGATGTAACAATTTGATAATGATTAAGAAAGTAACATATATGCCACTGGTTGGCGGGTTTTCTCGATGATCTCTTGTTTCCCCCGTCCTGTCATTCCGGCGCTGCTCTATACTCACATATCACCATTCATCAGCGTTAAAGACCTCGACGTTAAGCGGTGACCAAAATCTCACTTCAGATATGGAAAGATTCTACAGGTCGTAAAACTTACGCCACTACAGCACTAGTAACGTTAGAATCGATAGGGAATTTAAAATTCCGCAGTTGAAAGGTATACCGAAGTGTTACATCTCTGACGGTACTGCTAAATTTGTACCAGTACTCCGAGATTAAATAGATTGACATAACCAGTTCCTAATTTAAAAAATAAACAGTTTTGCAGACTGTTTTGTACGTCTTATATTTACCCACTTTCGATATTACTCATCGACCGAAAGTAGGATGTTTGTAAAGTTGAAAATATTTAACAATTTTTGACTCATTGAATTTTCAACAATAAACACTTTCAAACTCTTATCTGATCATTGTGCACTACACTTGAGTGGCTAGCATAAAGCGAACCAAGATACAGCAGTCTGATTTAGAGGTAACAAAGGTCCGTTTACATAATAATACTATGTAATAGGCTAATAACAGTGTAAATGATGCGTCGTTCCCATAATCATTATATTCGCACAATATTTTTCAAACAGAAGATGTAACCACACACAGGTTGTGTACAAGGCGTGCACAAGCACAACAAACTACAAAAACGCAAGGCTCTTGGCAAATATGTTGTAGGTAGCTTTAAAAAAATTCAGAATTAAGGGTGCCACCTACCCACGCGAGAGATGCTCAAAAGCGACAGAGCAGTAAGGTTGACCTTAAAGCGTGCATCAAATGACGCGTTGCTTCAACGAGCCAAGAGCTGAACTAACGTGCAAGGTTCCCGCCGAACGGTTTATACTATGGGACATTAAGGGCGTTCAAGTGGGGAAAAATTCATAATTTTATATTTGTATAAAATAGTGTTAGTTTTGTAGACATTACTGAAGAGTACATTTACCTCTAACGAAAAAAAATTAGCTCAGCCAGTTTTCCCGTAATGTCACTTCAAAGTCAAAATTTGCATAATTTTACTTCATACAAAACTTGAAAACCAG
>PNEQ01032426.1:0-24046 GCA_003012365.1 Medauroidea extradentata
TTTCGCGCCCCTTTTTTGCGCATTTTGTCCGTTATTCACTACTTATTATGTGTCCGCGTCCGTTAATAAGAATGTCCGTTATTTGGAGAGTATTTCTCCATAAGGCTCCATGTTAATCTGCCGGTGATTGGAAAAATGTCCGTTTTTCGGAAGTGTCCGCTATTCGGAAGTGTCCGCTAAGGGAAGTTTCACTGTATTGAAATACAGTCAATAATTAAAAATCTTTATCTTACTATGAGTAGTGCTTTAAATTGGTCTACTCATGTTGCTAATATAAGTAAAAAGGTTCTAGCAACTTTGCATACACTATAATGCCTTAAAAACCAGCTAATTGAAAACATTAAAAAACATCTTGTCCTGGTACTAATTTTTCCCTTGTTTGATTACTGTGATGTAGTGTACAATGACCTGACTAGCGCAAAGTCAACCAGACCACAGAAATTAAAAAAATTTGTATTACTTTTTTTTTAAATCTAAAATCACGCGACCATGTTTCTCCATACTTCAACAAGCTATCATGGTTATGACTTGACAATAGACGCAAATTGCATAGCCTGCTACTACTTAGAAAAGTACTTCATATTAAAAGTCCTAAATATTTAGTTGATACACTTCATTTACTTCAGTCCCGTCACGACATCAGCAGCCGTTCTAAATCAAATATTGTTTTACTAACACCAAGGCATAGAACCGGTAAATATTCAAAATCATTTTCAGTGGCCACTGCGTGTGCTTGGAATGCACTCAATGAGAAAACCAGACAGCATGAGTCTGTTTCTTCATTTAAAAAAATTTGCTAAACTAACATTTTGATAGTTAGTTCAATGTGAACAGTGGATTATATTACACTTGTTATCCTGTGTGTGTGCATGTTAGCGTATATATGTATGTGCATATGTACGTGTGTGAATATAAATGTAATATTGTATATTCTCCGTATTAGTTGATATTGTAGCTTACGCCTTAGTACATAATAATGTAATAACTTAAGTTCCCACAAGATTTACTTAGTAAACTATATATTTTAAATATTTTCCAGAGTCGACCTGTGGGATAGTTAGTTAAATTATATCTTTAGTTTTTCCGTTATTTTTTGTCTAGTCTAATATGTCCAGTTTATCCATGTTTCCTATTTATCTCATAAATGTTTGTGTACTGAATATTAGTACTTAAACCACAATTTTGTATTATTATGTCTCAATTTAATATTAATCAGGAATAATTTATGTTCCAGATGGTAATACTCATGCTTATTGTAATTTGATATTTTATTTTCTTCTCTCATTATTCTTTTCTCAGTGAGTTTTAATATTGTGTTGTCTTTGATTTTTTTTCTTTTCCAGTGGTTATGTGTAAGACAATGTGGTTAAACCTTAACTTCGCCACTGTAAAAATAAATCGCTAGTAAATAAATAAATAAATTAAATATAGTTTTCCTTATAAAATTTCAATTTTGGATGAAATCTTAGTTATGTGGTACCTTGAACTAAATTGCTTATGCCTAATCCAATTTTTTAAAATTACATTACATTTGTGTTATGAATCAAGTTTGGTTTATCATATATTATGTTTTCTAAAACATACCAGTATTTCGAAAATTATATATGAATGAAAAAAAAAGGTGAAATGCAATACAGTTTTTAATCGATTAAGTACACAAAAGTGATAATAACCAGGAACATACTAAAAGCAACACATATTTAAATAATGTTAATTGTTAACAAGCAGTGCACTATTTACACAATAATACAGGTATCGGGCAGAATGAACAGTATTATGCTAATAGATTATCTGTTTCCTGACAATAGGTGCACATTTAAAATACATATTATTTACAAATCTTATTACATAAATAATACCAATCAATATAAGATACACAAATTATAAAACATGCGATAGTCAATTGCTATAACTTGCATATGTTACACCGATACTGGACTATGATGATCAGTATTATGAATCTGAGAGTTATCTTTCTACATAATATGAGGTACCCCACTCACTCATCAATGCACATGTTTTGAAATTTGAAAATTTAGGGGGCGACAAGGATTGGAAAGGGTTTTCAATGAATCCTCATAGCACACCCGTTGAGATATTAAAATTATATTTGCTTCAGAATGAAGCATAAGAATATGCATTCTATCACATTTTTTGATCTTTCAAAATGCAAAAATGAAGGGGTGAAAAGCCATACAATATATTATATTCAATCCTCAATAACTCTCAAACCCGTTGAGATAAAGAGGTGACTTTTACTTCAGAACTAAGCTTATGTACATCCGTAAAAATTGTTGTTTCAGAATTTTTTCAAATTTAGCCCCAAAGGTCAGCAGTATAAAAATAAATCATAGATTCAATTACTTCTCTGTATCTCTTAAGACTGTTTAGATATTGACATGATTTAAAAAAAAAAAAAAATTGGAATGAATCTTATGTCAATACCTAAAAAGCTATTTCATAATTTTTTTTTTAAAGAATTGAACAATTTAGAGGATGGAAAGACTGAAAATGTTCCAGAAATTTCGAAAAGCAGGTATGACCATGGAGAAATAATTCAAAAGTTGTTACTTTTCGCCGTCCTATTGATACATATCCTTTGGAAATGGGCCTGTATATACAATTTAATTTATTAGTAATGCTGACAACCTATCTTGGTGTAATTGTAAGGAAGACTGGTAGGATGTTTAGGGTTCGAAACCCATATAAGGCAAGGCGACAGGGAACTACTGTGATATTATATACACATGTGTTAGTGGCAGCTGGCAGAAGAGTTATCTTTATATTTGAAAATTTAAGGGTGGATTCCCTAAAAGCTTAAGCACTTGCAAGGGTGAAGAGAGGTAAAATGTATTTTAGGATATCCTCAGTATCTCATGAAATATGTTTTGCTATGTACTCAACATCTTACTAACACTCTAAGTTATCGTCATTGTTTTTCTTTCAAATTCTTCAAGGGTGAAGCTGTGGCCGGGCAGCTAATATATATTATAATTGTGAGCTGCTATAGCAAGGAAAAAAATGTTTATCTTCATTGTGTCGCTGTCAGTGAAACTGTCCAAAATCTGATAAACATAATTAACATGTGGAACAGTTAGCACCTTCAGTGCAGTGTACCCTACTTCTCTGAGGTGTTGCACATCTCATGCTTTGGCTGTTTATTAATTTTGATAGTCTGCTAATGATTTACTGTGAAAATAATAAATAACATCGCAAAATCATTTTTGAATCTAATTATGTATGTTTGGTTATACAATGAAGTGGTTTTGTGCTTAGTTCCCCCCTCCCCCCTAACCACATTGTTGAAGTAACTGTGAGGCAGAACTATGTAGAACTAGCCTAGAACGTTTGGTTGAAAACAATTTTTAAAACTAAAATGGCTGATTTAGTTTCTTGACGTTACTTCTGATTGGCTAGGTATTATAGCGTTCATGCTCTGGTCAATTTACATTTGTGTGGGTGCATTCATTCCTATTTTTAAAGTAAAATGTGGTTTCACTTGGTTATGGTAGGGCGTAGATTTTTGTGTATTTCTCGGCATTATGTGTCAATGAATTTCCCCTAAACTTTATAGAAGTGTCATAGTTCAATGAAACTTGTTCTATCAATAATCAAATGATCTAGCTGGAATTATTTTTACTGTTAACTATGGTCGTGCTCCCAACAAAAAATTATGCATATCACACAGGCACACTAACTTTTCTGTAGCTTACGTATTCCAATATTAGCCTTATTGCACGACATTTGTTTTATGTGAGTGGTTAGTATGTCAACAAATTATTATGACACAAATATATAACTCCTCATTGTAGATTAATAAAAGAATCAAGGTAACAGTATCATTGTATGCAAACTTGCATCATGTTGGGAGAAAATAAATTGTAGGCCTACTATTTTTTTAGGTAGCATTTATTTTGATTTGTGCATTTTTCGAAATACTGGTATGTTTTAAAAAAACGTAATATGTGATAAACGAACTTGTTTCATAACACAACTGTAATTTAATAAAAGAATTGGATTAGGTCTAAGCAATTTAATTGAAGGTATCACATAAGTAAGATTTCATCCAAAATTGCATAACTATTTTAGTCATGAAACAGCAATTGTACAGTTGGATGTGATGTTAGCATTTTAGCTCTGCAACCCAGAGAAGATTATGTGTCAGGTTCAAATCTCCTCTGAGTTAGTATTTTTATTCAGCGTAACATTGTTAATAATGTGCAATACATTTTCATATTCCAAAGCAATTACCAATTTATG
The DNA here is from genome assembly GCA_003012365.1 of Medauroidea extradentata. Taxonomy (NCBI): domain Eukaryota; kingdom Metazoa; phylum Arthropoda; class Insecta; order Phasmatodea; family Phasmatidae; genus Medauroidea; species Medauroidea extradentata. The sequence goes on from PNEQ01032426.1 coordinate 4,261, forward strand.
TTTAGGATTTATTTATGTTACCTTTTATGTATTTTATGTTACTGTAATAAGTATCTGTAAAAGCAGCTTACTATGCACATTTAAGCATTGCAAGTGTTCAGCTAGTAAGTTTTTACTGTGTTATTATTAAGATGTTATTACAACTGTGAAGTTTTGGTCACAACTATGGTCTCCATAATTTATTAGTACAAATTTTTTTTCTCCAGTGAAAATGAGTGACTTTCATGATAAAAACATAATACTAACCAAAGTGCTTTTAAAATTTTACAGATACATGCACTGAATAATTTCAGGGTCTAAAACTGTGTTTTACCCTTATATAAGAAGGGAAGTAAATTAAAAGCAGAAAACTATAGATCAGTAAGCTTATTACCCATTTTAGCAAAAATATATGAAGGTGTAATTTATAAAAGACTTTATTCATTTCTGATTAAGAATAAAATTTTATATAACTATCAGTAGGATTTCCAGAAAAATAAAACAACCGTATGGCTATTTATAATTTTATAAGTCGTGTATTAAGTTCTTTAGACAAAGGAAAACTAGCATTAGGAATTTTCTGTGATTTATCTAAAGCGTTTGATGTAGTGAATCATAATATTCTACTGGACAAACTAAACCACTATGGAATCAGAGGTAAAGCCCATAGTCTAATGCAATCTTACCACAATAGGCTTTCTCTGAATACAGATACAACAGTATACATTAATTTTAAAAAGGGAAAAAGTTCAAAGCATGAAGAATTGGATATAAACATTATTGGTAACATCATTCCTCCTGCTTCTAAAGTTAATTTTTTAGGTATTTACGTAGACAAGTTGTTGAAATTTAATTAACACATAACATACATTTCGAACGAGCTAAGCAGAGCATGCTATACATTTAGACACATTTTAGACCTTGTTGATTTAAAAACAGCCACAATCATATAATATGTAGGTTTTCATTCTGTAATGTCATATAACATTGAAAAACAGAGGTCACACTGCAGAATACTAGCAAATTTTGTATTACAAAAGAAAGCAATTCATATACTTAAACAAACAAAGAAGTTATCTTCTTGCAGACAAAAATTTAAAAGACTGGGCATTATTACATTCTGTAGAGTATTAAATTTTGTATTTAGAAATCAAAATGTATTTAGAAAAAAAAAAAAAAACAAGGAGATTTACTCACATCATACAAGAGGTGCTTACAAATTAAGGCCTACACAGCACTCAACAGCTAAGTTTAAGTGAGTGAGAGATTTTGGTCAGCGCTTAAAATCTAGGTCTTTATCTCTGGTGAGGGGTGACATGATGAGAGTATGGAACAGCGCCGGTATGAAAGGGCGGGGGAAACGGGAGATCCCTGAGAAAACCCGCCGACCTTTGTGGGAGGCGAGAGGTCTGAACCCTCGGCCACCGCGGTCCCATAGCTAAGTTTGAGAAAGGGATTCTCCATTTAGGGAGACAATTGTACAATACAATACCCCATAACCTAACAATACTTGAGAATATACACAAATTAAAAAAAAAGGCATAAAACATGTGCTTGTAGCATATCCTTTTTACTAACTAAATGAACACTATGCTATATATGAGGATAAAGGATCAGGATTTTTAGGAACACTCCAATCAATGATGTGAATATTTTTAAGAAGTTAAATTGAGTGTTCCAAAAGTATTGAATCACAGGATATGAAAGTTGAACTATGCAATAATTTAATTGATTTGATACTGTTTGTTACATATATTTTTGCATAATGTACATATAGGCCTAGTAATCCATTGCCTGCCATTCAGTTTTTACCTCATTGTGACTTGTGAGTAACTATATCTGCAGTTTTTGTTGATACGTATATTTTGCTTTGGTTATTTAAATGTACACATTGTATTTTACATTGACATTGTTATTGTTTATATTATACGTAATTTGACTTGTTCCATATCCTTAAGAAATTTGCTCTGAGAGAATAAAACAGAATATAAATAAATAGTCCTTAGTGTTCTGAAGTTGCCTTTTTTTATTGTATATTTCCTGGCTAGTAATATGATTTGTTTTGTTGTTAGTTAGCTGTACTTTATTATATTATATTGGTTTAAGTTGTCCAGTATGATTATTTGTTACAGTCATATGACTTTGGATTTTCTCAAAGGCCAGAATGTGAGTCTCATGGTGGAACTACGTACTGTGCTGTTGCAACACTTGTATTGATGAATCAAGTGGAGAAAGTTCTTAGTAAGAAACAGGCAAGTATTTAATAGGTTACTATGACTATTATTGCTAGTAATTTATTTAATTTAAACAGGTTTAATTTGGTACGGTAGAATAATTAGCATCGTTTAGTGTTTTTAGCAATGTAAGTACACTATAACGAGACCAGAAAATCTTACTGCTACTAGGAAATGTGTAACAACTCTAAGGCCTTGACATAACACAGGCCTGCAAACCATGAGGGACCATTCATCTAGCCCCCCTTGCCCGGCACTTTGTAGTATAGCTACAAGTAGCATGTTTCTTTTCTTTTTTTTCCCGTGTGATTTTTAATTAATGTTTCAAACATTTGTTTGTATGGGAGCATTAAAAATTTTAACTCTGTATTGATTAATACTGAAAACTGGCATTTCATTTCCTGGTAATTTAAATGTAGAGTTTTTAAATACATGTGGTTACTGGTTTTAAACAAAGACACAATCTTGTGTTTAACTTTATTTTGTCTTAATTTTCACGTGTATACAATCACGCAGGTTAAAGAAGGATAAAAAAATAATTCTTTTGGAGTTTTTACCTAAGTTATTTCAAATATCAAAACAACAGTGAAACTGTGCTAAGTTCCTGATACATGGGAGACAGAATGGCCCAAATTGTTGTAGCAATAGTTGCTGGAATGTTGAGATGTTGCTTTCAACCTGAATGGAAGGAGGATGTCCATTTGTTTAGGTAAATGTACCTTAGTTCTCTCTCTTTCTCACAATTTTGCAGTTGTGGCTTAGGCCTACTAGTATTAACAAGAACATAAACACTTGAAACTACTACGATGATTGGCATTTGATGCATATTAAAGAAAATGTGATTAAAATACTATACATAGCAAGAATTTAAGAAATATTTTTTGTGTGTTCACAAAGTACTTTAAACCAAAAGACAGCTCTTTAAGATCTACATGAAACTGAACAAAGTTTGCCTATATACTTATACTGTACTGGAATGAGTTTTATAAACAGTGCAGGTATTGTTACGTTTACGGAAACATATACTCCTTTTGGTTATTCGGTAATTGGTGGTTATTTACGTAAAACGTATAGTATTTTATAATTTGTTTAAGTGAGGAATTATTTTAATTTAAGTGAGACTCGCAGTCTAAATATCAGGTACGGCTTTAATTTACAATATATACAACTATTTTCATTACATTTACGATGTTCTTTACGGAGGGAGGCAAGAATAGTTAGATATATAATTATACATTCATGAATACTTATGAGCCACTCAATTTCGTTATGTCAATGACAGTCCCACCTTGTTAATGATGCCGAGGCTGATGTAAGGAAACATCGACGTTGATCGGCACATCGTAGATCTGGACGTCGTGGTGCATTTTGGTGGTGACGGTATGGGGCAGACAGACCTCGTAGATAGAGTGACTTGCCCCTTTATCGCACCCTGTGTGTCAACTTGTACCGCTGTTGGAGTGGGGGGTTCTGCCATGCAGTTTGCAGCAACTTATCTTTAATATTTTGGAATTCCTGGCCGGGTGGCCTGATTACTGAACGCTGTGTTAGAACCAGGGTTACATGGTTCATAACAGTATCCCCCCAGTCAAGAATGAAGGTCGTCCTCGACCATGTCTGTGGGGTGATGTGTATCATGATGTATGTCCTCATCTTGTCATGTAGGTGTGGACTAAATTTTAAATTTTGTTTGAAATTTTCCTTGCTATCATACTATATTTATTCTTCTGGTAGCGCTGTTATTTGGAAAAGGTTGAAGACCTCTTCGATATGGAAGGAATCTTTAAGATATCGGGATTGTGTCAATAAGGAAATACTCTGGTAAAGGAATGGCTTCATTTAAGGTTCTGTTTATGTCAACGATGTATGCAGTCATGCTGACAGAAGTACTAAGCATGAACTTGAGTTCTGCTGAGCATGCTTGTCTCGGAGCCCGAACGTGGCTGTCTACACGATTGTAGGTACGCGATGCGTCAGCCTTGCTTGAGGTTTTCAAAACAATCACTATGTGGCTTTGAATTATTCGTTGATTTAAATACATATAACTAACTTTTTATGAAAACATTATACGTTTCTTGAAATTATTAATAATTGGAAAAGTAAATAATGCTCTCCCTCCTCACATTTTTATGACCACGCGATTTACTGTTGAAAAGGAATTGTTTGTTAAGTTAGCACATACAGTTAACACATTGACATTAGTCTTATAATATAAAATATCCTAAAATTAAGAGCTCTGTCATTCAGGATATTAATAGGAATATATTGAAACGTAGAAGATATTTTATTAATAATTTACTTTTAAAACTCGCAAATAAAACTTACGATTTGCTGTTGCGTTTGCTTCGACGTTTCAAAATTTTGGGAATTCCTGGCCGGGTGGCCTGGTTACGGAACGCTGTGTTAGAACCAGGGTTACATGGTTCATAACAATATGATGAAAGAGGTCACCACCATCTGCCCCACCAGACACACTTGTGGGAGTTACTTATGCTGCTTTGTGTGTGTATATGTGTATACACATATACATATATTTGTTTGATTTTCAGGAAGTGACTGAGGAAGGTTGTCTGTTGTTTTGAACCATGCTGTGTTACTAGGGGTGCCCACAAGAGGGATCATTGTGCAAGTTGCACATTTAGAATTTTTGGGGGGAACGTTTTTCAACAATTAAATGTTTAATCATAAACAAAAATTGTTTTTCATTATTGTACAAGTCCTATCTTGTTATTACGTACAAAGTAGGCTAGTAAAACCAGAGCAGTTGTATTTGTTTACGATTGATCTCTAATATTGAAGTGTAACTTGTAGTAAATTTGCTTTTAAGTTTTTTTATGTGGGCAATTTTTAGGGGAGGGGGTATTTTGTCATTGGGTGTTGATGGGGGGGGGGGATGGGCATCTCTGTGTGTTGCAGTGTTCATTGTTATGCATACTCCTGGAAAATGTGATCCTGATATTCTTTAACACTGCTATGTTTGTGATATTTATGCAAAAGTAATAAATAGTATCTGACATTGCCTTCAAATGCCGTTAAAATGAACCCTCCTTCTCTTTCACTAAAGCCCTACCATTTTTGATAGGTACAGTATAGGCAGTGGAGCATTAATACCTACTAGCACGACTCGTATTCTGTGTACAGTTACTTATGGCTGGAAGAAATATACCTATATATAGCAGAGTACGGGGTGGTTCCACACATGTTTTCCTGCAGCCTGTTGGCTTTGTAGAAGGAAGGTTAAATAGAGTAATAAGTACAAGATACAGAAAGGGCATATTCAGCAAAAAGTAGGTTTTTAATGAGAGTAGAAAAATGCAGCAAGCTATTTAATTTTAATGATATTCACTTGAAATATACTTCAGTGTTCAAAAGACCGTACAAAATAATACGACTGAAAGCAAATCATGTTACAAGTACAACTTAACAAGATCATAAAATATAGTACTGTTGATTATGATTTTAGTACTTATGCATTTTTGCAAAGTAGAGCCATGTCCCTGTTTTCCAAGATTTCATGTTTATGACCTCGTAAAATTGAAATCCACAAATTTTGAATTGTAAAAAAATGTCTTAGTATTGTATTTATGCTAAGTAAATTGATTTTAACAGTCCCTACATAGAATCAGCAACTTCATTAAATTTGACAGTTTATATTAATAACTGTAAAGGATGTTGAAAAAATAAAGTAGACCCTTGAAATATGTTTATGACCACCCCTTGTCACAAATGTAAATTCTGGTCACTAGTGATTTTTTGCACATTCAAGTTCCATTTTTAGTAGCGTTTTGTAGAATAATTGAATAGCTTACCTATGATCTAATAATTTATTTTAATATAGACATCTTCCAAAAAAAAATTACCCTTCAAGGTAAATATGACCTTCTCTTATCTGAAAAGATAAAAAGGAAAAGTGGGACTTAGTAGCAGGTGCAATGTTAGTTTTCAATAGTCTTTTGCGGGGGAAAAAAAATATAATTTCACCATTCATGTAGATACAACCTGGTTGTGTTCCGAAGAATAGTGAACGCCAGACCCAGACTGAATTTTAGCAAATTTTAGCAAATACAGTGTGCATCTTCAATAGAATTTCATTGCTGAGAAACCAGACATTTAATTAAGTCTTAATTTGTGTCAATTTACAAACTTGTTTTTAACTGAAATATAGTTTTAAAAGAGGAGATAAGAAGTTTGTTGTTGATATGCACTGTTTCTATCTTATCAAACATTATTTATCTTTAACTAAAAAATTTAAATCAGTTTGCTGTGAGACAGGGTTAGCTTTAAAGTGATGAGTAGGAATATTTTGGGTAACATTAGCATGGTAAAGTAATTTTAGTAGGAATAAGGTCTTTTTAAATTTTGATTTTTTTCTTCTAAGTAATAATGCTGAGGTTTGTTTTACATTGCAGCTGGATGGCCTTAAGAGGTGGTCTCTGTTTCGACAGGTTTCTGGATTTCAAGGTCGTCCCAATAAACCAGCAGATACATGTTACTCGTTTTGGATTGGAGCAACTCTTAAGGTGTAGTTTCATGTTTGTCGTCCATAACAGCTTCTCTCTCTACCCATTCCTGCCTGCTGCAAATTTCTTCCATTAGTCTCCTTATTTTCTTATTTATAGTCACAATCTTTGTGACCATACCTTTCTATGATTTGCTTTTTGTGTTTGTTGGAACATCATGTCTGCCTTTTCTCTCTCTTTTTGTCACGGATTCTTTTATGTCCTGACCAAGTTTGTCCCATCCTTATCCCAAGTCCACTTGTGTACCACTAAGAACCTAATTAATCATCAGATTTGTAGTGTACTGTCGACTAGGTGATATGGTTGGCAGTAGGGGGTAAACAGTTATGGTGGATGAACCAAGAACATAACAGTGGCAATGAGGTGGTTAGCAAAGGAAAGTTACATATTTTGGGGAGAAATTTCTTTGTTTGGTCGAATGGATGAGTTTGGTGAGCGTGCAAATGATATAGTTTTATATTTAATTCAGTTACAGCTTTATTTTGATGCCAACTGGTTACCAGAGAAGAAACAAGTGGCGGTATTGCTATCTGTGATCGGGAGAAACACATTTGGAGCTGTGCGGGACTTAGTGGCTCCAGACGAACCAGGCAACAAAACATTTGAGGAACTAGTGGCAGTTCTTAAAAATCATTACTGCCGTTAGACACTGGTTATCGCAGAATGACTTAAATTTCATGGATGAGTACAAAGAGAAACAGTCGATTGCGGAATTCCTAGTAGCCATTAAACATTCGGCGGCAACGTGTAATTTTGGTGCATTTCTAACAGAAGCATTATGGGATCATTTTGTAAGTGGGATACGAAGTCTACGTGTTCAGCAAAAACTCATCGAGCAAGAACATGCACTGGAACGGGCGTACACTTTCGCAACGACTTTAGAGCAAGCGGAGAAACAACAAAGGTTATTTCAAGGCCTTCATTAAACTTCAGAAGAAGTGGTTTGTAAAGTGTGCGCGGTAAATAAACAGACAGTCGCGTAGTCCAGGTACACTGAAAGAATGTTTTCGTTGTGGTAATAAGGATCATTTAGCAGCAACATGCCCGTACGCTAAGTACTAATCCAACAAGTATTCAAAAGTGGGACATTTGGCCAAGAAATGTAGTTCCCAAAAGCCGGCTAATGTATATGGAGTGCTAGAGCGGCAAGTCGGGGAAGGTAGTGTAGGCCAGGACGGGATTTACGACTTGTTTATGGTACAAAAGCAAAAACGAATGTCTACAGAAGGATACAGGGTGTCTGTCATGGTGTCAGGGAAGCCGTTGGTGATGCAGGTGGATACCGATTCAGCAGCGTCGCTGGTATCTAATGAAACATTTCAAAGAAACTGCCCTCATTTGCAACTATACCGTGTGGATACACAGTTACATACATATTCAGGGGATGTGTTACTGGTAAAGGGTGTTGTGATGATGTATGTTTACTATGACTAGCAGAAAAAGCGATTGCCAATTTTGGTGGTGGACTCAGGACGACAAGAACTACCTTCATTATTAGGGAAGAGATTGGCTGAAGCATTTACATGTGGACTGGAATGATATCTGTGTGGTGGTTCAGGATCAAGGAATTCACAAGGATATACAGGAAGAAGGGCTATGCGAAGATTTGCGTTGCTGACTAGATATGCAGAAATATTTAATGGAATGTTTGGAGAAAAAAAAACTTCCAAACAAACTTCACACTTAAAGAAGGGGCGACACCGGTATTTCTGAAGGCATGGACGGTGCCATATGCACTGAAGGAGAAAATGTGTGCTCAAATCTCACAGACACAATTGTACAAAACAAACTGCTGTGAATCTAGGGTGAGCAAATGATCTCATTACAAGGCACACACTTTCTATTTCCCATACCACACAATCCAAAAGGTAATGTTACAGCTCACACTGGGACTGGGTAACATAGTTGCGAACAAATACTAAAATAAGCTCATTCAGAATTCAATCAAAAGGGATATTTATTAATGAAAATTACACGGTGTTACCAAGTACAGCAAACTGCAACCCAAAATGCTTAGCATAGAACAAATTTGTTTAACAAAGCAAAAATACATAGTACACTGAAAGGTTTAATGGGGCATCGATCCCCTTGTAGCCGAAACGACACCACATGTCGGAAACGAGACAGAAACTAAGTGAACAAACTAAACGCAATAGAAAAAGGAGAAATAAATAATCAAACAAAAGACTTACCAGATTAAAGACAAGTAGATACGGGTGCCGCGTCGGCCACGAGAAGATCTGTAGTACATACATGAACGGCGAGCGGAGGCAGAGTGCCTCGAGGCAACCAGGCACAGGACGGCTTGAAAGCTGGCAGGAGGGGTAATAGGGGAAGGGAAGACATGAAGACGGCAGAGGCCGCCCGAAGCTTGACTAACGTAAGACGGCGAGAGAGATAGGGGGTGAAAACGAGTTAATTGGCACGGCTCGTAGGCGCACAATTCAAAGTCTTTGAATCTTCTTTAATGAAGCATATAATATACCAGCATGATCTTATATCACCAATTCCATGGAAAACAAAATAAGGGTGAGGTAGCCCAGCTCAACTCCCCTAGCCAGAATAATGCAATGGGACTCACAGACCTCAGGTCATGCCGCTTGCTACACACGTAGAACTAATCAGGTAAGTCCATCATCACGGAATCCTGGTTAATGCATTCGAGAAGAAAGCCCAGTAACGAGCCTCGATGCCAGATCGATCTCCCCCACTAAGGTTCCTGATTAGTAAACACCAACTCGTGCCTCAGGGATGTAGGGAGAGAAGCAGGTCCTGGCACATGTAACGAAATGAAAATGATTAAAATCAAAGCCACACAAGCAAAACGCCCCTGATAATACTGCCAAAAAGAAAAACGAAACACAAAATTAACAACATAGTGTAATGACTGTATATGTTATGTTAGATTCGATAAATACATAAAATACTCCTTAATGCTTCATAAAATAAGTTAATAAAATTACAATTTAATACAATACATTTTGAACAAAATATTTGCACAGCAATTTGTTTTACAGCATACAAAACTGCAAAATCTCACACAGCATACAACTATAAAAATCAAGTACAGTATGATCCAATCAATATTAGGTACAAAGTAGATACACTGAATATAATCATAAATAATTAACACAGAAATAAATATATAAAAAGTCTCTTAAAATACTCAATCCGTCAATCTTGTACTTATGTGCACCTCAATAATATAAAAGACATAATAGTAAATAGAGTATACCCTCCGGAGGGACACAAACTAACACCACAAAACATAGACGACCGGTCGTAACTAAACAAACACAACACTTCCACAAACAAACACCAATTATGACACAGAACACTACACACACAAAACACACAAACAACACTCCACCTCACTACCCGAACACCCAGGATAACTGACGTCCAGGAAAACTACATGGGAAAGCAGATTTAGAGGGGTGGGCCCTGCTCCCCCCACAGCCGAAATCCTATTCTGTGTGATGACGCCAAAGATCGAAGCGACGCCTCCTACATCTCAATTACCCTGAAACACAACGTCTTGCAAGGAATTAATCTTCAGGGCTGTCCACTTCGTGTTTCAAATGGCTTTCATGTGCTTTCCAAACAATACGCCCAGAGTTCGGATCAGCCAAGTAATTTAATTACATCAAAAGGACCCACAAAACGGGTGAGGAGTTTACTACCATGATCGTCAGAATGGGAAGGAAGGCAGAAGGATTTACAGTAGACTGACTGACCAACCTGAAGGAACACATCCAACGTTATATCGTGCCTGAAGACGCCCACGCTCGTCATAAAGACGGGCGAACTCATCAGCGGCTAAGCCCTCTCAAGCGGCATCGGACATAGGAACTGCAGGTGACGGGACACCCCAAACATTCAATAGTGGATGTAGGACATCGCGCCCCTAACAATGCGAGCCGGACAATGTCCAGTCACCCAAGATACAGCGGAATTAAAGCCTAAATTTATTAGGTCCAGGTCCTGGTCACAATATGTCTGCTGAGAGTGATAAAGGGCAGTCAACGTACATCTCAAGTTTCGGTTAAAGCGCTTCACTCTATTTCTGCAAGGGAAATATGGACTGGAGGTGTATCACGACATGCCCCATCTGAAGCACGTCACGAAACTGAACTGACACAAGGTACGATGCATTGTCCGTGATGAGATTGACCGGAGGCTCAAACACTGACCATACCCGATCTGACAACACCCTCGTAATCTCACTACTCTTCAAAGACCTTAACGCAATCAAGAGGACAAAACTGGAGAAAACATCCAACAATATCAGAATGTAAAGGTTACCTTTAGTAGATTGAACCAAAGGCCCAAAACTCATCACAATGCAGCACCTCCCAGCTATTAGAAACCGCATCTACTTGTACAATCCAACTCTAGAATTTTGCGCAGGTTTAGAGTGCAGGCACAATTCACACCGCTGGACGTATTGGCGCACATCTTTATTCACAGTAGGCCAATAGAAACGTCCACACAATTTCTTGAGGGTACCTTAGCGGCCCAAATGACCTCCAAAAGGAGAATCATGATAATAAGGAAGTAATTCAGCTCTACAATGATCTGGAACCATTAGACATTTCCCTTGGCGTCCCATGTAGTACAGAAGCCCATCCTGGACAACATATGGAACTTGATCTCCGCGTTGGATCTCTGTGACCTGATCATAACAGACCGGATCATTGGTCTGAGCTTCCTGAAGTCTCACGTAAAAACCCTGGCTGGTAGTAAAGGCGGCGCTTAATGTACCGTTGGATGTAGAACAAGTAGGCTCAACAATGTAATCGTCGGGATCATATATGCGTGACAATGCATCTGCAGCAGTATTATCTGACCCTGGTACATGTTGGATAACGAAGCGGAATCGCATCAGGCGATAAGCCCATCGACCTAGTTTTCCAAAATCATTTGAATGTCGCAACAACCACGAAACTGCCTGGTTGTCGGTACATAGATTGAATTCGACACAGCTCAAGGAGTCAAATTTAGCCGTCCCCCAGACACATGCCAAGGCCTCCTTTTCAAACGAACTGAACCAACGTTTACCGTCGGACAACTTACGGCTGGCAAAACCTACCGGACACAACATGTCATCCCGCCATTGGCTCAGCACTGCACCAAGCGCTACACTGGATGCATCTACGTGAAGCACGAACCTAAGATCAAAATCAGCCATATACAAGGACGGGGCATTCATTAGCCAAGGCTGTCTTCAGTTTAACAAAATTGAGCTCCTGTTTTTCTCTCCGCTTAAAAGCTACGTTCTTACGCTTCAAAGAATTTAAAGGAGCAGCAAGCTCAGAGAAATGAAGAATAAATCGGGAATAATATCCCAACAGGCCCAGAAAACGCGAAACGCCACGAACACTCTTCGGGCGCGGAAACTAAACAACAGGTCATACCCGCTCAGGGTCCATAATTAAGGGCCCTTTGGACACAATGTATCCCGAGAAATTCACTGACGATGCAGCCCATGTGACCTTTCCAGGGATGACGGTAACGCCGGCAGAGCGCAACCGAGCCAAAACCAGGCGCAAATGCCCCAAATGCTCAAAACTACAGCTGTACACGATGATATCATCTATGTAGACACATTTGAATTTAAGGTCAGACAGCACGTGGTCGAGAACACATGACAAAGCCTGCGTCGCGAATTTAACACCCATGGGAATATGATTAAATTCAAAATGCGCCCATGGCATTCGAAAGGCGGTATACTTCCGACAATCAGGGTGCAGAAGACACTGGTGGAAAATAGCATTAAGATTTATCGCGTAATACACTCTAGACTTCCCGAGGTGCTGAAGAGCGGCATCCACAGTAGGAGCTGGAAAAGGGTCAAGAAAAATCTTATCATTGACCTTAGACATATCAGTAACCAGCAAATACGTAGGGTAAAACATCACACCTACCGATGCGCGTAGTAACGACATCTGAAAATTCACTCAACGAATCCTCCAAGGCGTTATCTCGAGAGGGACTTGGCACTGCAACACATCCAAATGGGGCAAAGGTAGACATCTTAAACTTATGCAAAGGACAGATGAACTTGGGGCCAATTTAAACACCTGACGTTGAGCATGCACATCAACCACCGCACGAGTGTGGTACAAGAAATCGACAACCAACACTATATCTGCTACCAGATTTTGAACGATCCAGAAGCGGTACGTCCAAGAGAATCTATTGACTTTGTAATGTAACAAAATGGATCGGGTGCACTTAACAACATGTCCGTTAGCCACACACAGCTCTAGTGTGGATAATTCATCAATCCTGGTACACAAACGTGGATCACATGCCAATAGGAACTCCCACAACTGTTCCCGCATGAAACAATATGAGGCTCCAGTATCTATTAAAGCAGCACAAAAAATGCCATACAGTGACACTGACACAAAACAATCAACGTGCGTCACATGAGAAGCCAAACGGTGCGTGTTCTTGATGCGCAAAGGGGCGGCGACTTCAGTTTCCCTGACACTGAGCTTGTAAGTGCCCCTGCCTACCACAGCGTAAACATGCCCTTACTCCACGTCCCACTTCCGGGAACGTGCAATTCCGGGCGTGTGTCCGCGCAAACAACAATTAGCACAATGCACCATCATACCCTCAGTACCCATCGAGTTATTTACGGGCGCTGAAGCTACCTGCCTCGCAACGCGGGCTTGACCACGCCCCATTTGACTCCGGCCACATGTCTCTGAATGCAGCCTACTGTGAGGCACAACAGCGCGATGACTCGCAACAGACTATAGATCAGCCCTAAAGGTCAACACATCAGGTTTTACTGGCCCAACGGGAACATTACGGTAGTACTCTGTCTTCAAGGACAGTTGCCGATCTACCTCCAAAGCCAGCTGATGCAACTCATCAGCAGTGACTGGCATAGCACGCACAAATTGGTGCACGCGAGCACTAGGCAACCAATGATCCATTATACCTTGGATCAACTTAGGTTCGGGCCGCTTCAAGTTCATTGCGCGAGCGCAATTTAGAACACAACAGACATATGCTGTGACCGATTCCTCCGGTCACTGATACCTGTCAATGTAACACTTCTTGACTGCCGACCACACAGACGGACCTCCAGTACATTCTAACAGCTGAATTTTATATGCTTCATAACTGGCGACAGTCCGCACAATATGCGCCAACAACGTGCTTGCCTACTCCCGTATCCTAGCCGATAAACAAGTCAAGAAAACTCTCTCTTGGTTGTCACACTGCAACCCGTGATACACACCTTCCACAGCCATCACAAAGCAAATGACGGAATCAGAGTCTACTGCCGTCAGAGGGGGTATTGACTTAAGCCTCTCCATAAGCGTGGTCTGCCATGCTGAAACGGGACCATCATAAGCAAAACATCTAAGCCTCCCAAATTAATATTATTAATGGAGTGTAAAGAATTAACGTAAGCCATAGCGCGAATTCGTAATGCTGTGACATCCTCACTCCGCTGAAATGCAACTCTGGCACTTGACAAATAATTACATAACTCCAGATAAATGTACTGCAATACAAAATCTGGAACACTCACCACAACGCAAGTTAATAATATGTAGCGGAAAACAGTTAACTTCATACGTACGTGGCAACACAAAAAAACTCAAACCTATCAGACTATTTACCACAAAATGTCCTGTGTACATCACCTTTGGATCAAAGGTTAAACCGAACGCAATTTGCCTTGGCATACAGCCTTGAGTCGCGCAGAAAATTGTGCCCGAATCTCACAGACACAATTGTACAAAACAAACTGCTGTGAATCTAGGGTGAGCGAATGATCTCACGCCAAGGCACACACTTTCTATCTCCCATACCACACAATCCAAAAGGTAATGTTACAGCTCACACTGGGACTGGGTAACATAGTCACGAACAAATACTAAAATAAGCTCATGCAGAATTCAATCAAAAGAGATATTTACTAAGGAAAATTACACGGTGTTACCAAGTACAGCAAATGACAGTCCAAAATGCTTAGCATAGACCAAATTGGTTTAACAAAGAAAAAATACATAGTACATTTGTTGTATATTGAGGTATATGTATTAGTATGGTGTTGGTACCAGTGACAATATTAATGGTTTCTCTCGATCATAATGAACAAGAACACTCTTGGACTGTAAAAGGAATTTAGCCTCCTGAAATGCTTTCTCATGTTCGGTTTTCCACTTCCAAGGTGTTCCAAAGTCCAGTAGTCTGTGCAATGGTTCCAGTACTGCTGCTTTACTTGGTAAAAACTGCTCATAGAAATTTAACAATCTTAGAAATGCTTGTAGTTCTTTCCTTAATGTTGGAGATGGGGCCTCATAGATTGCTTTAATCTTTTCTTGTGTTGGATGTACCCCACCAGCATCTATATAGTATCCCAAAAATACTACAGACTTTTTTGCAAATTGACATTTAGTTTTCTTTAACCTCAACCCCACACTGTCTATTCGTCCTAGAACTTCATCTACTCTGTGCCAATGCTCATCTTCGTCTTTGCCAGTAATTAGGATGTCATCCAGCAATACCACTACGCCTGGTATTCCTCCTAGTAATGATTCAATCATTCGCTGGAAAATTGCAGGTCCACTACTCACTCCAAAAGGTAATCATTTAACCTTAAACAGACCCTTCATTGTATTTATCGTCAGAACTTCGGATGTTGTCTCATCTACTGATAACTGTAAATAAGCCTCCTCCAAATCCAGCTTAGTGAACAATTTCCCTCCAGCTAGGTTCGAAAAGGCCTCGTTCACAGTAGGCTGGGGATATGCACTAGGTTTACTTACTGTGTTGACAGTGCACTTGTAATCGGCACAAATCCTTATAGACCCATCAGCCTTCCTAATTGGTACAATTGGTGTCGCCCATGCTGCAAATGTTACTGGTTTCAAGACTTTTCGTTCAACCAATCTGTCTAACTCTGTACTTACTTGGTCTCGAAGTGCAAATGACACTGAACGATGTTCCCTAAAGATTGGTTTAGCATTTGGCAGTAGCTCTAGTGTTACAGGAGGTCCTACATACTGCCCTAGCTGACCGCTTGCAAAAACATTACGATATTTGCTAACTATCTCTATTGTTTTTCTGTCGTGAAAGATAGAGTAAACACATATTACCGATATTCCTAGTGGTTCCAACCAATTTCTACCCAACAAGTTTGGACCACTGCCATCCGCAACTAGCAAGGTAAGGGTTGTCTCTACCGATTTGGTTTTTACTCTAACCTGTCGAGACCCCAAAACTCGTAGCTTTTCTTTTGACCTGTGCTGGGGTTTCTCCCCACCGAATATGACTTGGTGCTTTGACCTGGATTAACGGGAGCAATAAACTACTTTTACGGCAGCAGACGTGTGTGTGTGCGCGCGCTGGATGCTGGGGTGTGGAACTGATACCTTCGGCCAAGCTCGGGCCGCATTGAACCTGTTCTGGCCGCCCTCCCTCTCCTGGCCCTCCCCTCCCTTCCTTGGCCAGCGGTAGCTGGTGACCCGCCGCGGAGAGGCACACTGGTCTCTGCCTCTGTCCGTGAAAGGCCGTGTCCCTCTCGGCACTCCGTCGGTAAGTGTACAGTTTTGGTTCGGGTGCACGGGTCGTCATCTTGTTGCCGGCTCGGTAAGCCGCGTGTTTACCCTACGTTATTTACTAGTTTCTTTAGGTTTGATTAATCTATTATGACGTACTGGCGGCGTGTCGAGGGGGCCCGAATCTAATTGCGCTGTTGATTTGTATGGGCCCTTCAGGCCATGTTGTGGGCAATTAAATGTGTAACCTTATGTTAACTATTGTACACCCTTCCCGATATCATTGTATGTAATGAGTGATAATTGATAATACATCGATTCTACCCCTGTATTATCTAGTTTGGTTATTTCGTCGTGTTTACCCTCTCGGGTAACTCGAACCCTTTCGTCTCTCGTGCCTAGAGTGTGGTACAGACCAAGTGTGCAATACCATGTTGCTTTCTTCCAGTGGTGGTTCCTCAGGCCACAATTGTCTGAATGTTTGCCAGCTAATGATGGTTTGCCCTGCATCAGTGTCAATCTCCATGTTATGACTCTTCCCATCTAACCATACTTGCATGATTATTGGGCCTCGTCTATTGTTCGTTGTGGTATCCATCTGGAACAAACTGTATAAAGATTCATCTGCATCCTTAGTAGTCTCTGTCTGCTCCGATGTCTTAAATGTGGCTGATTTTAAATGTTCTCTCCTTTGCTGCTGCAACTTTATTTTACCAGCTTTTTCCTTAGTTAAACAGGCACGCACCAAGTGGCCTGACTTCTCACAGAAAAGACAAACTGTCTTAATATGCTTACACTCATCAGGATCATGTTCCTCCAGGCACCTCCAGCATGGTTTCTTAGCATATCTGTATTCTTTGGTGGCTTGTTTCTCCTGACTTTCTGTTCTCCTAAAATGTACATTTGATCCTTAAAATGGTTCACGTCTTTCTTCTCTTATTACTTTAAGGTTACTCTTTAGTTTGTATACTGACTCACACACTTTCTCAGCACTTCCCATTATATTCTGAACATTCTTTTCTGTAGTCTCAATTGCTGTTGCTTAATCTACCGCCACTTTAAAAGTAAGCTTCTCTTTAGAAAGAAGTGCGTGTTGTACAGTTTTGTCTCTCACTCCGCACACTAACCTGTCTCTCAACATCCTGTCCAAGTCGGGGAAATTGCAGTGGATCGATAACTTCCGCAGCTCAGCTACATACTGTGATACAATCTCTCCTTCACCTTGGTCTCTCTTATGGAACCTAAACGATTCCACAACCTCACTTGGCTTTGGATCGAAATGATTTTCAAGTGAGGTAAGAACTTCCTTCAACCTAACTTCGGATGTCGACTTCGGAGCTATTAACGATGTTACTAGTCCATATATTTCTGCACCTGCAATGGTATAAAATATCGCTCGTTGTTCCTCTTCGTTCTTCACTTTATGTGCTAGAAAATAAAACTGTAGACGCTCTGAATAAATTTTCCATGAGTCGCGACCTAGTACGAACTCGCCAAACGTCGATATTCGCTCCATAACTCCCCGGCTCTAGATAATGCCAACAGCTAATTAATAATTCGTACTTATATTTTCCTCGTCGCCAATATTGTGTACATTCTCACTGCTTTATTTGCTCCATTTTACAAATATATCTTTTACTAGTTTTAATACTGCAATATATGTCATCCATAGAATAATAATAAAACAAACCTTAATACTATAACTGAATAAACAAAACATTAATATTGTCACTGGTACCATAATACATATACCTCAATATACCACGACACTGAAAGGTGTGCCCGCATCTTAAGCAGACACCGTTTACACAGGCTGCCAATCCTAGTCGAGTTGCCTCGTACTAAGGCACACAGCTGCCTTAACACACCCTCCCATTAGTCAACACTCAACATCACTAATTAATAATGTTAGAGTGAGATCTTAATAACAGTAAATGTATTACGATATCAATATCAGGTACAATTGAGCAGTTACAAACAATACGGCGACGATGTCAAACTGGGCATGACCCCCGAACAATAATCAGAAGCTGTTAAAAAAAACACAATTAAATTAGAAACAATTACTTAAGCGTGCACGAGCTAATACACTAGCTCACCATTATTAACCAAATTAATACAACGTAGGGAAACACATCCCGCTTGTGCCAAGCTTGCGCTCGCGATGACACAACCCTGATAGTCAAACTCAACGGAAGAGTAAACAGAATCAAACCGAACTAGGATAGAAAACAGTAGGGTGTGTCGCCGCAGTCGTGATCTCACACAACTACCCACTAACTGGGCCGGGAGAAGACTGACTGTCTTGCACACATGCTCCAGCCAACTCAGCTGGCGCGGAGGGGATCGGAGAGGGGGGGAGGAGGGAGCACACGAGTATTGCCGACTACGGCAGAGCGGACACGAAGATTGTTGTTATGAGAAACTTATTAATTCCCGGGTTGACAATTAAATTATAAGTAAATTGAAAAAAAAAAAAAACACCATGTCTCTGTTTCGTGATCATTGGTATTTGCAAAAAGAATATTTAAGCTGTAAAATAAGAATTACTTAATAACATGGCATATTTAATTTTTGCAGAATGAACAATTTTCTACGCACGTCACACTCCCGTCTAGTCAACGTTTCATTTTTACGTAATTGCTTTTTCACAACTTCATCGACAAAATTGGATAAAGTGGTAGAATTTATTCGTTAGAGCTCACTCATAAATAATTTAAAAAAATATGTAAGGGCGATGGCCCACGGCAGGCTTTGATTTAAATAATTTTCCCTGTACAAGTTTTGAAAAAGGCGTATCATGTTTTTTTTACATTACTTTATATAATTTTTTCATTGTACAGCTAGATAATAAATATTGTCTGATATTTGCTCGCAAATAATAAATAGCATAATATTTAATATATCCCAACAAATTTAACACAATATTAAGGTAATTTACTATCTAACACTGTAAAATGAGTTGGAGAATAATATTTAGGGTACGAAAGGTCACAAAAGTGGGTAGTTACCTTCTCGAAAACTTGTTACGTGGAAAATATTGAAAATCCAAGACAGTTGTGCTCAGTTCCCCTAAAATATCGTGTTTAAACAGTATTCGATGGCAGAACATCACACCCTTGACACCTAAACTGGGGGCTCGTAGGCGTCTGTTTACTGAACCCTGATAGATGACATGATATGAAGGCCACAACTGAAAAGCGACGAAACGCGAAATGCTGGGGAAGTGGGCGTTTCCAAAAAAGAAAAATCTTGCTGGACAACGGAAACGCCTGCCACATTTCACACATGCAAAAGAATAGGGGACCGACCTTGCCGGGGGTCGAACACGGATCACCTTGGTGGGAGGCAAAAGCTCTGGCCACTGTGCCAATCGTCACCAGCATGAAAATATTTAATTAAAATGTGCTTCTCAATACGTTTGCCTTAAATTGACTTTCAAATATTCACTCCGCATTGTAAGTAGTCCCTAAATCAACATTTCAGATGTAAACGAAGGTATGTAGGTATATGTACACAC
>PNEQ01032427.1:0-24046 GCA_003012365.1 Medauroidea extradentata
AGTTTTGATGAGATTTTTTCCATTTCATTATATTTACTGGTTTTCAAGTTTTGTATGAAGTAAAATTATGCAAATTTTGACTTTGAAGTGACATTACGGGAAAACTGGCTGAGCTAATTTTTTTTCGTTAGAGATAAATGTACTCTTCAGTAATGTCTACAAAACTAACACTATTTTATACAAATATAAAATTATGAATATTTCCCCACTTGAACGCCCTTAATATATGACTCCTATCCTATCCTCGCTATCCCCGAATATTTACCATTTAATCCAATAAAGTAAAGTATAGTGGTTTTCTCCGAGTCTTCAAAAAATGTTTCTTATTTACATTCCAACCTAACGTCACTTACTCCTCATAACATAAAACATTTTATCAGTAAAAATAATTTAAATAAATAACTATTGTCTATCCCATGTAAGAATTCCGTATTTTGACAGCCGATGCTACCAATATTTTTAACACGTGCTAAACACCTGGTAAAATAACATACCATTAAAAACAACAGGACGTGATCGTATGACCTGATGAAGAAGTAGTGGCAGCCCTGATCAACAAATTGGTTAACTTCCATCGCTGACATTGAAAGTAGTGTGTAATATACGTGAAAAATAAGTAAGCATTTTGGAGGAACTGTAATATATTAACACGCTTATGTATCCAGCATTAGTCAGTTAACTATTTTATTTTATTCAGACTGCGTGATTTGTATAACTATTTTACAAATAACCGCACCATTATCAACAGACCTGTACCGGCTGGTAACCAAAACAAAGGACACCATTACGTAAGCTTTTGTGTGTTTGTGTTTAGTAATGGTGTGCATTTGTAATTATTTTCTTTTAATGTGTTATTATAAACTCTGTGAATATATTTAATATATTGCAGTGCAGGAATTAAAATACACGGCCTGTAATCGCCAACGACAACGGGATATTTGAAGACGCGTTTCGGAAGAGTGAACTGGAAAAACGTTCAGCTTTTCAGCATCGTGGCATGTCGACAAAAAACAATCGCTAAGTAAGAAGCAGGTAATTCTTTCAGAGAAAAGTTCTACAGACATTAAAAAAAAATGTTACCTACCTTTTATTTTAAGATTATTTGTGTTATATTTCTACGGTTATAGTTGTAGGTGCATATGTAAACGTGTTTTTTTCATATCGCCGACTCAATAAATTTTTTTTGTACAAAAAAAAACGGTGTTTTTTTGTGTACAAGCATGAGGTACCATTTAATATGAATCCACATGATATTTTGTGCCTGTCAGTTGAAAAAGTGTAGGCCTACATATTACCGAAAGATAAGGTCAGAAAACTTAAGCCTATGTATTTCCCGACCATTAAAGTGTACGTGTTTAATCATGTGTTGCCAAAATATTTAAAGCTGATTTGGGAAATTAGTCCTACCCATGATTGTTTATTACTTACGCTTTTTGTTGATATATTATTTCCGTTTGTGTTGTGAGAGTGCAAATTTTTGCTATATAGTCAACAAAAAAATTTGTTGACAATTTTTTAAAATATGTTTTGTGAGTCGCACGACTTTGATAATATCGATATTTCGAAGGTAGACCCTACTCACAAAAGGTAAGTTTTATCGATAGTCTGCTAAGTGAAACGTGAACTACTACTTTAAGATTTTATAGTGCAGAACCAAAATGAAGGCAACAAGAAAAATAATTGAATTAATGCTTTCATTTAGGAAGGCCTATTTTATATACATATATTTTTCGTTTAAACTGTTGTATGCTCTAGCAACTTCAGTATTTTGTAACCAAATATGCTACTATTATTAAACTTTTTAGGTGTCAAGTAGAAATAATAAAAAATAGATAAGTTACCCATACAAGTTTTTTTATGCCAATAAAGGTTACAATTTTGAGCATACCTAGGAAAATATACAATAAATGATGTAAAATTTTGAGTTCTATTAACTGAACTACTGAAGAGTAGGCTATCCATTGCTACAATATGAAATAATTTTCCATTAAAATTGGCCACCTAACCCTAGTAATACTTGTGCAGCCAGTTTTGAAAACAAATTACCTTATTTGTCTGAGATCTAAAAATAACCAAAACAAAATCACAGCACACTTTGAATTCTATTGCAATGATACTGTACCTTAACTGTTGACATATTTTGATGGTCAGCTAGAAAGCACATGGTGGTGGAAGGATACGTAATGTTTTTGTTTACATTGCCCTACTTTTTTATGATCTGTCAAATAATGGAATTCTTATACTGTATGGACAATATACCACACCTGAAAGTGGTCCCACCACCCTTACCCATGCTAATAACTTATACCCAACTCCTATCTTAGCTATCCCCTAACGATTCCCAATAAATCCAATCAAATAAACTATAGAAGTTTTCTCAGTGTCTTCTGAAATGTTTCCGATTTATCATTCTTATCAGCCCCTACTCATACTTCATTGTATAAAAACATCTTTCTAATAAAATAATTTAAGTAATCAACTATACTGCACATGAACGATGTCCCCCCCCCCCCAATTCCCTAGCTAATAACTTAAACCAGACCCCTATCTTAGTTATACCCGAACAAGTTTCAATAAATTCAATTAAATAAACTACAGTGGTTTTCTCAGAGTCTTCCTAAACTACAGTGGTTTCCGCAGTCTCTTCCAAAATTTTTTTGATTATTTATTCCTATCAACTCCCACTTATACTTAATGAAACTACATCTTTCTAGTAAAATAATTTAAGTAATTAACCATAATGCACCTGAACGTGGCCCCCTCATGATTTCCCAGCTAATAACTTAAACGTGACCCCTATTTTAGCTATTCCAGAATAAGTTTCAATAAATTCAATCAAATAAACTATAGATGCTTTCTCAGAGAATTCCGGAATGTTTTTGATTTATCCTTCCTATCAACCCCTACCCATTCTTCATTATGTGAAAACATCTTTCTTGTAAAATAATTATTGTAATTACCGTGTTTACTCGCATAATTTGCGCAATTTTTATCCAAAAATTTAAACTGAAAAATCTGGGTGCTCAAAATTTGCGCGAATTTTAAAAAAAATTTTTTATGAGCGATTTTATGGGGAAGGAACTGAAACATCCCCGTATTTACTCACATTTTGTCCAATTACCGTATTTACTCACTTACCACCCGCACCTTTTTTCGTAAAATCCTTATCGAAAAGTTAGGGTGCGTGTCATACACGGAAAATTCGTAAAAAGTTGGGTTTTTCATATTTTGCAAACTCTTGAAAGGATTTATTACAACCACACTACTCCTCTATTACATTCCTCCATTTGTTATTGTATTTGGTAAAATTACGCACATTATTCTTTCATGCCTGATGTAAAGTTTGATTTTATAAACATCTGGATTTTAAGTTTTTAACCGGGCGAACAATGATAATGGCGAGCGTGCGCCTAGATCCTTCTTCAAACTCGCCGGACTGTTGAGTGAGGACTGAGGATCTAGGCACTCACAGCGCGGCGTGTGCAAGCCCAGACAACGAGATGGAATAGTAGTTTTTCGTTGTTCCGCCAGAACGAGCCACTGTACAGCGCACTGTTTAGTTACAGACTTCAACAGACAGAGTGCAGTATACGAATATGATTCCGCGGAGCGGAGCATTCATCTTGCTGCCGGTTTGGCTCACCATAATTTTGATACGTGGGGCTTTACATTTTTAATTTAGTTAATATTTAATTTAATATAATTACGTTTACAGAGGTGCCAACTACTACGGATTATCCGTAGTTTATACGAATTACGATGGTTTACTACGGAAGTACGGATTCTGTTGTTAAACTACGAATTTATTAGCTTCCGCCCGACTGTAAATGAAAAGGCATGTTCCGTTGTATATGCATATATTTCGGTTCGTAGCTGTGTGGATCGTATGACGCACTATTTCTTTGCCCACGCTCCGGCACACAAACATTGTTTTGTTTCTCGCGTTTTTAGTTTGCCGAAACCATATTTTGGTGATGGTAGCGTATTTACAAATTAGTGTGTTTACACTTTGTGCGGCACGCGTCGGAATGTTCTCGTATGTCGTATGTATCTTATACAATCGATTGTTCATATTGCCGCAGTCTTCCGACTTATCGATTAGCTGTTAATGTTGACTCATGCAGTCGAATCTGTGGTCGAATCAAGTCGTGCGTGGTTGCTTCTTCCGCTGATCGGCCATATTGGAAACTTATCCATGCTGTCGTAGTTTAACGAAATGTTGATTTGACTGTTTAAATTCGAGTATGAGTTTGAAACCTAAGAGTGTTGATAAATATTCATCAGAATATTCACAGTTGTGGACAGGTTTAAGTGCTTTAAGAGTATCTCAACAACATGTGTTTTGTGAATTGTGATTTAAGTGTAAACACGATGGCAAAGACGCCGCCGTCAATACATAGTTACGTTAAAAACACGTTAAGCATTTTAGAAGTAAGAAATTTCGAGGAAAAAATATATTATAATTACGAGATGCTGTAGATCCAACAACAAATGCCGAAGTTACCGACGAACAGGTAATGTGGTTGTGTACAGGCCTACACATTTAAAGGCCGTGCTAGAATCGCCGTAAGAAATAACCGTAAAATTTGAATTTTGTACACACATTTTTAGTGGCACATAACACACCGTACCGCTGCTTAGCAGTCGTAAGAGGGATGGAACCGTGTGAATTTCTTACGGTGCGGTTACGGTTATTTCTATACGACTTTTATGGTCAATGTAGCAAGGGCTTAAGTTAATACATTCACTAGGGAAAAATACTGAAAAATACAGATTTTTTGCAAAATTACTACTGAAAGCTTTGGTAAAAGGTTGGCATCTCTGCGTTTATATTCAAAGGGAAATTAATTTGGCACTAAATGTTGTGGGGAAAAAAAACTCACTAGTCCTCAGCGCACTCTTTATATAGTTACAGACGGCTGTCTACAGAGGTCAGATCGCCGCCTATTCGCCATTGTTTGATTGTTATTTACTGACAGTGACACATCGTCGGAGCTGAGCAATATTTACGTCTGGGGCATCATTTTATTTTTAATAAAATAGTAAGACTTCTACATCTTTCATTTAATTCATGTTTCATTCTATTTAATTACAGTTTTATGTAAACTGCAGTTAAATTGGAACTAAATATTGTAAAAAAAAATTTTTTTTCCTTGAGAGCATGTTGAAATGGTGTGGTGCGGGTCTTACACGGGGGCGGGTGTTACCTGGGTAAATACGGTAATTTCTTTATGGTTTAATTTGCCATTAACATTGTGTAAACCACGTTAAAATTCCACTCGCCGGCACCGCTTGATGGTTAGTCAAACTGTAGTGCAGCGCATTTCATAGAACTGGCACCTGTGTACTGCACAGTACGCTGGCAACAGCGCAGTGACTCACCAGTACATATGCAGCGTGACCTTTCATTCTGTAGCTTACCAAGGGACAACGCATGAGATGGAGACAACAGATAACAAGTAGGGTCGAGAGAGGAGAAGCAGAAAGTGGTGCAGACTGCAGTGACTGCCTCGTCCGCTTGCCAGGCACGTTTATCTTGACAGCGCACATGTTTTGACGTGAAGGCAGCCGAACTGAATTACACTGAGCGCGCGCCACACATATTTCATCTCCCGCTGCGCGAAGAACCTGCTGCGCAAATTATGCAGATTTTTTAAAATTCATTAAATTATGGCAAAAAGTTAGGGTGTGCAAATTACGCAGTGGCGCAAATTATCCGCGTAATTACGGTAACTATACCGCACCTGAACGAGGTTCCCTAACCCATTCCCATGCTAATAACTTAAATCTGACTCCTATCCTAGCTATTCCCGAATAAGTTTCAATAAATCCAATATACTAAAATATAGGGGTTTTCTTCTAGTCTTCCCCAAATATTTCGATTGTACATTCCAATCACACCCCTCTCATACTTTATAATAAAAACAAATTTTTAGAGAAAATAAGTACATATGTATCTATATCGCACCTTCGGGCTCCCCCACCCTCCCTAAAGCTAATAACTTAATTGAAACTTTTGTCCTATCCATCTTTGAACAGATTCCATAAAATCCAATAAAATAAAATATAGAGGTTTTCTCAGAGTCTTCAGAAGTTTTCTAGATTTTGTATTCCATACACACACCAGTCATATTTCATAATGAAAAAGACATTTTTGAGAAAATTCAACTACGCAAATAAATACACAACACCACATTCTTGAGACATGACATCATATTGGTGTCGCAACATGACACAACTCTGTAGGTGACATTCAACATCTTTCTCGATAGCAAATTCAATCTCTCCCCCCCCCCCCCAATACCTTTCAAATCTGATTCAGCACACACGATGTTTCGCAGTATGGTCCAATACTAACCTTTGGACTCTACTCCCTCTACCACTGAGACAGCACATTCCTGAGGCATGACGCCAGAATGGTGTCGCAGTATAGCATCACTCCAACCTCCTGCATCATTCCTACCCTTATCTCTTTCCATATATCAGCACGTAACAAACTCTGCATAATCAGTCTTCAGCAAACCACTAGCGGTAGAGTCATACTGTTCCGACCGACCATAATTTTACTAACAAGCATATTCTCAACACAATAAAATTCACCTTCACTACTCTAAATCTCTTTTTAACAATACTATGGGTTAACATTATTCCTATGTTGCACATACTATGGGTTGTTATAAAACCAGAGTCTCACTGTTTCAGATATGGTGGCATGGGCTTGGCTTACACACACTGCACCTGGCTGATATGACGATACTAGCCCCACTTATTTGCTTACAATGTTCTACAAAGAAAAATAGTAAATTGATAAGTCCTCATATATGCTCCGGTCTCCGCGGTGAGTTACTCTTACCTCGGGGTTCGTGATATCGAAGGATGGACACATGCATAACGGCATTCAGACATGTGGTTACATCAACAGCCCATATTTATTTCTTTGTTACAAAATCATGCAACTGCGCTTACATCGGTACGTTCAAACTTCTTGTACAACATAAATTAAAATGAAAGAGAACTGAACTAAAAAGGAAAACCAAATGAAACAAAAATAGCACGTGCTAAACTCACATCATGAACAGATAGTGGACTGGCCATGCGGGTAAAACGACTGTAAATTCATATCAAATAGAAGCAAAACTAGTTAATAATTAAAAGTTCTAGAAAGTCTTTTCATCACCATCCATCGCGGCCCCATGGCTACCGTTTGCGCCCATCGGCTTACCACGTGCGAACCTCGCACAACGCGCACACATCCGGCTTTTTCGGCAGTCGAGAACAAAAAGAACCAGCAACGGCAACCACAATGGCGTCCCAAGAGTTCATGGCGGCCTACCTTCAGGTTAGAATGTTCTATAACCTTCTAGCAAGATTAAATAACCGGTCTAGAAACAAATTAACCAAACTAATATCACCGAAAAATCAGCAAAATTTTGCTGACTTTAAAGATGTATTTCAATATTTTAGTAAATAATTATTACAAAATAAATACCAAAACTTGACAACTGCAATAACTTTTAAAGGATCAATTTCTCATAAAACGTCCAAGAGTCCAAAGTTGCTTGAAATTTCATGCTGTTTTAGAAAAGTCTACACAAGACATATTTACTTTAAATTTACGTGTCATCAGAACATTGAGGACTCATAACTTGAGACCACATTATTTAACATTAAAATACTCCAATGAGAAAACTTATCACTAGGAATTGCATCCAGACGCGGTTTTTTGTTACTGCACGGTTTCGCCAGGCCCAATAGCGGTTTTACATTTAGAGTGGGTTTTCTATGTGATTTCTTGTTCAGCAAAATTACAATCTTTACATTTTTTAACTAAATGACTTAATTAGAAAATTATTAGGCTTACGACAACAAACATGGAATCCCCATATTGAAACAATTATTATTGGCTTACAAAAATTGTAAAAACACTAGAATTTTATCATTTACAGGCAATATCTTAAAGTAGGGTGGCTGGGCAACACACTGGGGCTTTTGAAATTAATAAATGCATCATCCCTGCCCTACACAGAACTGATAATAGGCTGACGTGCTCTTGGTTCTGAAGTGTCAGAAACACTGGTTAGCATTAATCATGCAAACAAATAATCAACAGCAGAGACTCTGGAAATACAACTGACTTATTGAAAAACTATACCCCAAGCTCAGGCTGGTCACTTCACACCGAGTTACACTGAGCACGAACAGAGTTTTCTCACAGTTGTGAAAGGACAGCCAAACTGCCTGCTGTGTGCATCGATAATTCTAACACTGTTCGAGCACACGCCATGTAACACAAATTTTTTATACTTACCGATGACGAACATACATATATCTTCATTTATGATGCTACCCACCATGTCGGATATCTTACAGCCAAGAATATCTCCGGAATTCCACCTGAGTCCATGTTTTTGGTACATCTGTAGATGGTATGCTTGTTGTGTGATGCGGCTTAGATGATCCCAGGTGCAGTAAGGTTCGAATGTCAGGACACTCGTTGACAGGTCATGTCATCGTCACTGTCCGATATCGACACTTGTTTAATAGTGAAAGTGTCTTGAGATTTAAATCCCAGAATGTTGCAATACATATCACTGCTAGAAAATTCATTGAGGATAATAAATGAAATGCTGATGAACTCCTTACACACCTCCTTCTGGCAGGGTACTGTAGACGCTTGACATTTGTGGGGTGTGGCGTCTTGTACCAACTCTCGCGATGTAGTGTGACCGGATCAGAAGCTCAATCCCTGCAGCGCTCTACACAAGACAGGCAGTTGCAGGTATCCTCGTCTAGATGCACATGTGCTGGCAACGTTCTACCATAGAATTGGATCTTGAGTTGAGAATATGCCTGTTAATCAAATTATGGTCGGTCGGAACAGTATGACTCTACCGCTAGTGGTTTGCTGAAAACTGGTCATGCAGAGTTTGTTACGTGCTGATATATGTAAAGAGATAATGGAACGAATGATCCAGGGGGCTGGAGTGACGCTATATTCCGACAGCATTCTGGCGCCATGCCTTACGGAATGTGCTGTCTCGGTGGTAGAGGGAGTAGAGTCCAAAGGTTAGTATTGGACCATACTGCGAAACATGTTGTGTGCTGAATCAGCAATGAGAGGTATTGGGGGGGGGGGGGGGAGATTGAATTTGCTATCGAGAAAGATGTTGAATGTCGCCTACAGAGTAGTGTCATGTTGCAACACCAATATGATGTCAAGTATCAAGAATGTGGAGACTTATGTGATGGTGAGCGAGGGGGAAGTACAAAGGTAGGTATTGCACCATATTAATATGCTGACTCTGGAGGGAGAGGTGGTATAGGATGACATCATGGTATGGAGACAAGGAGTGTTACGATATGAGCACATGATTAGCATGCATTTGCTGACTTGGGAAGAAGGTAAAATACTAAAGGCTTGAGAAGATGTGGGAGGGAGAGGGCATCTGCCAGTGACATAGAGTAAAATATTGGGGGAGGGTGCTAAGGAAGCCTTGCCTAGGAATAGTGTGTTGGTTATTTTTAAATTTAATAATAAAAAAAAATTCTGTATGAGGTATGAGTGGGGTTAGGAAGGAATACGAAATCGAATGTTTTCGGAAGGCTCGTAGGAGACCACTATAGTTAGTTTGATTGAATTTATTACTTTTCGTTCAAGGATAGTTGGGATAAGAGTTGGGTTTAAGATATTAGCATGGGGAAGGGTAGTGAGCCCATCCAGGTGTTGTGTATTTATTTGCGTTGTTTAATTTTCTCTGAAAATGTATTTTTCAGTATGAAATATGAGTGGGATGTGTTTGGAATGCAAAATCGAGAAAACTTGGTAGACTCTGAGAAAACCTTTATATTTTATTTGATTGGATTTTATGGAATCTGTTCAGGGATGGATAGGACAGTAGTTGGGATTAAGTTATTAGCTTTTGGGAAGGGGGGGGGACCTTGTTCAGGTGCGTTATAGTTAATTACTTAAATCATTTTACTAGAAAGATGTTTTATATAATGAAGTATGGGTAGGGGCTGATAAGAATGTGTTCTGGTCCATTAAACTTGACCAAGGAAGCTTGTTCCCATTCCTAAATTGACAAAAATACCAATGCGGGAAACCTTATGCCCCGAGGGTTGAACACTGTGAACAAGGGCTGATAAAGAATGTACTCGACAACATACAATTTACGGCTAATACTGTCATTTATTACTGGCAAGTGTCAAATACATTACAATCACAAGGTTGGAGTTACACAAAATCTCTCAAACAGCGCAAAAGACATTACATTCATAAACTTCTCGCTCTGAATGCTTGACATAATACTTGCGACACCCCGTTCGACGCACTGATGGCCCAACGCGAGAAAAATCGAAAGAACTTGCAAACTAAACCAACAAAGTGTACCAAGCGACTTACCGACCGGACACACTACGGTGCCTTGCCGTGCGACCCTGTTAAATAACACTGAAAAACGAGAACTCACCTAGTTGGACTGTCGGGGCATCGAGCGGAGTCGGCGAAAACCAAGACACGACCAGCCCGGGCGAAGGCAGGCGCAAGAGTGAAGCGCCCCTCCCGGCTGGTTACCACTCCTAAACTCCGTCAGGATGTGAGGGTGGGGAGGCCCAGCCGAGGAGTGCCGAGCGCGCCCGACCAACGAACGAAGGAGCCCGAGGATCTGGCGCCACAATCAAACCGCCTGGTCGTTGGGAGCGGACCACCGGGCGGGACAAACCCACATCTGTCACTCAGGAGGATTCAACCGGACCAACGGCACGGGAAAGGGGCGAGGTGGGGAGCAATCCCACCACAAATGATAAATCGGAAACATTTCAGATGACACTGTTGAAAACTTCTATAGTTTATTTGATTGGATTTATTGGGAATCGTTCGGGGATAGCTAAGATAGGAGTCTGGTTAAAGTTATTAGCATGGAGAAGGGCGGTGGAACCACTTTTAGGTGTGGTATAGTTATTTACTTAAATTATTTTTACTAATAATTGTCTTATGTTACGAGTTTAAAATGAGGTTAGGTTGGAATGTAAATAAAAAAAATTTCGTAAGACTCTGAGAAAACTACTATAATTAATTTAATTGGATTAAATGATAAACATTCGGGGATAGCTAGGATAGCAGTTGGGTTTGGATTATTAGCATAGGAAGTGCGGGGGAATCTCGTTCAGCTGTGGTGTAGTTAATTACTTAACATAATTTTACTATAAATACGTTTTTACATTAAGTATTAGTGGTGGTTGGTAGGAATGTGAATTAAAAAAAATTTTGGAAGTCCCGGAAGAAACCCCTTCAAGAAGGTTACCTATATTTAAGTAAAACAATTGACTTATAGTATTGCGGATAAGATGGACGTTGGAAACAAGATTGCAGACATAAAATTCTTTGATTGATAAATTTTTGAATTTTTTTGAAATTTTGGAAAATTTTTAAAGTGACGTCATTAAAGATAGTGGACGGTGACGCCATCAATGATCGTGAACGGTGACATTATCCAAGATGCGGGCAGTGGCGTTGTGTAAGATGGCGGTAGTGAAGTCTTAAAAAATGACGGCCGGTGACATCATCAGTGGCTCCGACGCTCCGATCCCAGATCCCATGTGCCAGAACATACTAAAATATATACTACTCACATGGTAATCAAGAAGATAAATCTCATTAGCGACTACAATCTGTAGCCTAACCAAGAAAGAAGGTAATCTTTACGAACGAACTACTGTGCGCCCACAAGGCATGTGGTGAAAGGTGCCCAGAAAATATAGAATGAATTGTAAGCAGTAAGTGCAACGCTCCTGGAGGAGATAAATTAGTTTATTGCTGAATAGACGACGTAAAGGACCTGTAGTTAGGCCGTCCCAACGGGAGGATGGACAACCTTGACAATACACATTTTTATAAGTTTGTGACAGTACATGGATACAAACAGTGGACATAGCAGTGCAGGGACGATGAGAGAGGAGAAGCTAGTGCTGTGACATCAGTCGCATGCAGGTGTGAAATTACAAATTTGGGCGCACGGTGGGTTGCCGGGTGACAATGTCAGTGGTAGTACACGGAATACTTTTGGGTAAGACCTCTTTTTAAAGACCACTTTCTGTTTCTTTAAATATGGTCATTATAGAAAAGGAGGGTGTGTTATAAGAATTATGGGCTAATTTTTATCAACCCCTAACCTCTGCAAGTGAAAAATTTTTTATTTTGCACTAATTCCTTCTTTAGTAGTTTCGGACATAGAAAGAAAGTAAAGTTTTTAAAATGAAGTATAATTTAAGTATTAACGTAACTTCAATCACATAATGTCATGGGAAAAAAAGAATGCTATTTCTATAAACTACAAGGCTTCTTTGTAATGAGGTTGTTTTTGTAGTTGTAATGGTACTATTAACCTTAAATAATTATCGCTAAAACAGTGGGTGCATAGGTGTTCTTAATAGGTACTTCTTCCATACAAATAGAGCACTGTCTAAGCGAGCCTCATGATGTTAGCCGTATGGTTAGCCAGCATTTAGACAGCCATTCGGCGAATTGAATTGCCTCGTGCCAGCATCCACTGATTGTCGCAGTACGTATAGTATACGACGCTGCTTCTTTTGTTGCGAAAACTTATTCTTGTCCTGTCAGTCATGTGTTGCGCTCATGTCATGTAAACTTTCTTCTTCTGTTGTAATTTTGTGTTTCAATTAGACAATCTGCAGGTCATTATTGTTAATGAGTGTTTTGCAGTAGAACCTTCATCAAACGACACTGGATAAGACAAAGTAAAACACGCATGACAGTAGAACCATCATCAAATGATAAAATGACACTGGATCTAACATCAGAGATCTAACATCGTTATTCTTAGAAACTAATGATTACACTCTAGAGACCAAAGATTAGGCATGTGCGAAGGTATGTTTATTAATGCGAAGCAAAGTCGAATCGAATCTTGAATTGTTCGAAGGAATTTTTTTCACATCAGACAGAAAAGAAATCTTCACGATCAATTGGTAATGAAAAAAATATTTAAATATAGCGTATTTACTCATGTAACCTAACAAAATTTTTTTCTAATGATTTTTTGGGTTCAAAACAGGGGGTGCATAAGATAAACGAGGATTTTTTTTAGTGAGATTATAACCTCCAGTCCAGAACACGAAATTGTATTACGGAATACTTAAATGTCAACGTATCTGAACAAAACCAAATTAATTTAATGTAACGTGAACACCTGCCTACGAGACGTAACATTTTAGGCCTACTCCCTTCCAAACGCTAGAAGAAGCCATATTTACAACCACAAATTTTTTACTTTGTACAAGAGGTTATTTTGTTTGTTCATTATTGCCGATGACAAAACTAAAATTACAGAAAATGGCAATTCTGATTTAAATGTATCTGCAGTCTTTACGGTTTAAGATTAGTCATAATAAATCGCCGCTGTAAAATTAAATGGGAAACGTAAACAATAACATTGTTGGCTACACCATAGATGAATGAACAACACGGAGGCACCACACTCCGTTAAGACTTTCTCATTTGTGATCGGGACCATGGCCATAATTCTAAGACAGTGATTGGGATCACTTTAATACTGATTTTACTCTAAAGCTTGCAGTACTACCTGTATGCAGTTTTCTATGAATCTTAGTTCTGTGTTGTTTACGTAATAATATATGTTTGTGGGAAAGCAGAAATTACAGTGGTATTGAGCTTAAAAAAAATGTTTGATGCGTAAGGTGTGTAGGGAAATATTTTTAATATGTCCGTTATTTAGAATATTCCAGTGTTTGGAAGTCTGGATAAATGGTACTTTACTGTACTTAACTGATTTACTGACTACAGATATTGTTTTCGTTGCATCGGCGTAGTTTTGTTGGATTATTGTGACTCTGGCTTAGTGAAATTGTGCCGCCGAATGTAGCCTAAACAAAATAAATAGTTCACCACTGTGCCATGAATTTGAGTTTTTAAGTGAAAGTTATACAGAATAATACAATTACAAATAAACGGAAAATTACCTGCTCTACACAAATAATTTTGTCTGTTTTGATGCGAATTGAGGTTATCTTCGACAGACTTTCAACTCGAAGATTTTTATTGGTCGAAGACGAAGTCGAAGGAACAAAAATCTTTGATTCGGCTTCGACAATGCGAAGCTTCACACACCCCTACAAAAGATACAGACTAATGAAATAAAAAGAAAAAAAAATTTAAAATAGAAATATTAAACACAGATATATTTATTAATGGGTTTGCAGTGATAATTACACTTCAGAAATTAAATGAAACCAAGAGAATCATGATAAATTACATGTTAAAATTGAAAATATACGAATAATTACAGAGCACCATGGAGCTCTCAAGTTCCATGGTATTACATATCTTGAATTTAAAAATGTAATTAGAAATTTCTGTGTAAAATAGCTTGTTAAATGTTTACTTACAGCTTACAAACAACTTTTTTTTTTGCACTATATACACAAATATAAATTTAGTTTCTCAGTTTTTTTTTTTTGCAGTTTATTTTTTCTTAATTTGCTGTAACTTAATGTTTACACTAAGTGTGGTTTCTTTCATTATTTTCCAGGGATATGCGTGGCCATTTTACAAACCAGTTGATGCAGAACTGTTAGGTCTGCATGACTACCACGACATCATTAAAAAGCCAATGGACTTGGGTACTGTTAAGGTATGTCTTGAATTCTTTTCTTGTGTAAATACACAGATCCTAAAATTACTTCTAAAAGTGTAAATTTTTGTTTTCAAGACCTTTGCATCAGCTATTGTTAGCAAGCTAACTTATTACCATAGAAGATAATTTTTAGTTATTTATCATGTTTCAACTGTTTGAGTTCCAGTAACATATTGATCTTGTAGTTCTGTAGCATGCAAATTAGATATTTCACAGTGTTATATTACAGTAGAGCCTAGATTTAACGAACTCTGGAATAACAAGAACAGCGATTTAACGAAAGGATTTTTAGGAACCTTCAAAAAATAACAAAAAATGTATTAAATATCTAACTGACTTTGATAAAATAGAATATTAATTGTAAGTTCAGTCCTTTAAAAACACTTGCACCGACCGCCGTATAGTTATTTCTCTGTAGAAAGGCTTAAAACCATCCATCGAGGAACCAAAAAAATTGGTTAAAATTCGTTGAAAACTTTGGCCGCGGGAGTTATTTAGAGATAGGCACGCGCTGGCGCAGCCTAGCGAGTGGCGCTGTGTTCCATAACAAGTGCGGGCCTAGATCCTCATCCTGCCGGCTGGCGAGTGAATGAGCATCTAGATACCCGGTCTCCACAGCACGGCAGTGGACAGCACAAGAACTATTTCACAGATTGTGCTATGCGTCTCCGTTAAAATGCGCTACAGTGCCACGCTCTATCGATTAATTCTCTTACCAATAGAATGCAGTGGTGTGCAGCGTGGTTATTTACACTTGTGTCCCGTGATAAAACAAGCGAATTTATAAAAAAATAAAATTATTTTTGTAGACTTTTACAACGAATTTATTACAGTAAACGTAAATAATTGTGTTCCTCCGATACTGAAAAAACGCTTCATTGCAAAGCATTTTTAGCGAGCAGACCAACACGAGTTTCATTCACGAGCGCGGCTGCATACAACCTACAATGGCAGCCGCCGCAGCGGATATTTAAGTATTATTTTACCGTTATCTCGCAAACTTTTAATTAAGTTTTCATGAAGAACATTTTTTTTTTACTATTTTTCATGGGATTTTCCTTAATTTTGTTGGTGGAGCGGGCCGGAGAGAGACGGAAATATTGACGGCTGGGAGATGTTAGTCATCACTTCTAATGTGTTGCTGGCGTTAGCAAGGACGGCCTAACTCGTGGAGAGTTCCACTGGAAGTTTATTCGCCGATTTTTTTTCTTCTCACGGCTGTGTCTTACCTATTGCGGTAAATGCGTTTTGTTGTTGTTTTGAGCCGATATACTTTTTTAAAATTACGTTAAATTCCGACGAAACATGTCCGAGGATTCAACTTTTTTTTTTGCCAAAAAAGGGGGGTTGGGTTGAAGTCGGATTTAACGAAACATAGATTTAGAGTAAACATTTTCGGGTCCCATGGCATTTCGTTAAATCGGTGTTCTACTGTATTTCACAGGTTTTCATTTTTCAAAAGTCAAAGGATTAAAGTTACAATGGCAGGGTGTATTTTTTGTGCCAAAAGTTTATTTTTGGATATTTTTATTGATTTTTTAACCTATTTTTAATAACATGCAATAGGAATAAATTAAAATGTATCATACAGATAGTCTGTGAATGCCACAAGTATAGAAAACTGGGAAATGTCAGGGAATTTATATTAAAGTCGGGTAATAGTTATGGAAACTGCGAAAAACTATGGAGACAAAACTTCTTCAGAAAACTGTTTTTTATGTTTGTGTAAACATTTTTTTTCACCTATAAATATAGGTGCTTGCGTTTGTATTGTTGTTTATTTCGTAAGTACGATTTCTGCTGTACTAGATCTTGAGAAATGAATTTTGTTAATAAGGTTTTGTTAAAATCAGACTTTTCTTGTCTGAACAGTCACATATTTGGTATCTGCAAAATGTGGTAAAATGAGATAAATGGCTTTGGAAATTCAAAATAGTAACCCCAGAACATGGTGCATAAATGTTAAAAACTTTTAAATTGAAATTGTGTTAAATAAAGTACGGTGGTTAGAAATGCTAACTGTGATTAAATTGACTATTCTCCGTTCACTCGTAGTTGAGTTTTAGGATAAACAAAGCAAATCATAAACAAACATGTTCATTGGCTGCCTACCGCCGTAAACTGTGATCTTGCATAAGAAATAGATCTTTGTTATCTGTCGTGTACATATAAATTTACCACTCCATCACTTTATGAGAGAGTTTTATTAACAAACATCTAGAATATACAGACGTTACAAACACAATCTACAACGCTATATGTTTATTACTTTAAGTATGGTTAGCGGACGACACGTCTGTACAGTTGGTTCACGAGTTATTTAACGACTGACGCACTTCTAAACGTACAAGTTTCTTGGTATACTTGCCAGTATTTAGAGACGTACAATACTCTGAAGATACCAAAAGTTTAGTTCAGTAATAATTACCTCAGTAAAAATATGTCAGAAATATCACAATTAGATATAATATTTTATTTTTTCAAAGTATTTTTGGACGTTAACGCGTCAATGTTGTTGTTACTGCGAATGTTTTCTTTCGTTCGTCCATTTTCCGCTCCAGTTCGTCCGAACCACGGCCGCGTGGTCAGAACCAAAGTTCCTTGTTCTATTTTGTTCCGTCCTCGCGTCGGTTTATATTTACGTCGCTTGCAGATTAGGTTATGTGATGCTGGACGTGAACAGTGAAAATGTCTTGCATGGTTTTCGAAACGTGGATATATTTCTTCATTACTGAACAAACTGTGGTGATGTTTATAAGGCAAGAATAAAAATCTCGCATAGCAATCTTTTATATAAAAAAACAATGTGTGTTGTGAATTATCGACAGATTGTTTGGGGATTTATAAAATGTAATTTTTCCAAAACGAAGTACAAAATAATACAAGAGGACTTTACAGTAAGTTTAATCACTCATCTTGTTGGCAACTTTTTTTCTGCATGTAGTACCAAATTTTCGTTACGTTAATACCGGAATATTTGAATACAATCGTTAGTCATGACTTGACAATTACTATTAAATTTTGAAATGTACAGTAATTACACATGATGTCAATATTTTTTATCAAGTTTTTGTGTAATTTTTGTTTCCCTATGTCGATAACACGTACGAAATTTTTACGCAATATTGTTTTAATATATACGGCGTTGTTGTTTCCTATGATGCCGACTGTACACACTTTTGTCGGTTGGAAATAGTGCGTCGGCGCGACACACAAATTGAGCCAATTAGAAGCTAGCGAAGTGCAATGATATTACTTTATTTGTTTACTTCAGGACTCAACTTAGAGTGAACGGAGAATAGCATGCATTTATGAACCTGTGGAAGACAGTTAATAAACTTTGTCATAACAAATCATATAGCCTAATGGCCTTGTAAATAGGCCTTCATATTGAAATTGACTTGCATGTGGGAACATGCATTAAAAAATGAACCAGAACTGCCTATTTAGGAAGTCTGTGAGGAATTGAAATTAACTGTAGAACCCTGATTTAAGGAAATGCCGTGGGGCCATAAAATGTTTACGCTAAATAATGTTAATTTAAATCAGAATTTATAACCCCCCCTAATAAATGCAAATTCTAGGGCATATTTTGTTCGAAGTGAAGGTAATTTTAAGAAATTATAATAGACCACAACAACATATCGCAGTTATCATCCTTAGGTGAGCTGCGGCCGTAAAAGAAAACAATTCTGCAAAAAAAAAAGCTTGAAAAAGTGTCAGTGTAACACTCGTAGAGCGCCCCCCTGTGAGTTAGGCTGTCTGCTCGTGCACATCAACACGTGAGAAGAGTTGATATACACCGCCGAGTCGTCTTTGTTTCCATCTCTCTCCCACTGCTCCAAGAAAATTTAGGTAATTGCTATTTAAAAAATCAATTAAAACTGAAGTAAAAGTTTTTGAGATAATTGTAAAATAATACAACTGTGCAACTTGGCCATTGCAACTTATAGGTAGACACACTTGTTTTTTGCAACTCTCGAATTCATGAAAATTTTGTGAAATTTGCCACTTCTGTTCGAAATCATGAAATTGATCAATTACAGTATAAACTCGTTGCATCGTTTTCGTTTCCATCGTTTTCCCAAATCAATCGTTTAATTTTCTTGGTTCCGAAAATTTTCCTATTGAAACAATGTTTAAGAAGCCCACATTAATTGTTTTCGTAAGTATAGTTTTCCCCAGCATCCATAGCTCAAAATTACTTGTCCCACATACAAAAATTTAGGCATATCAATGGTTTTTTAAATTATTTTCAACATACAGTGTAAATTTTATAAAGAACAGTTCTAGCAAACGGTAAAAGACAATCATGGCTGCCCACAAAGTAAACATGCTATGCAGATATTTAGGTTTTCCAGCGATTTGCTCTTTTTTCTTCAGGTCTCATTTCTTTGAAATTATTACACTGTTAAATATTCCAGCATATCGCATCATCAAAATTTTATTTTTCTTGCTTTGTACGGTTTACGACATCCGAAAACAATATAAACACGAATGTCAGTGTCACAGATAACGAAGGAAGAAAGGGCATCTAAACTTGTTTTTAAATAGAACGCAGAAGAAACATCGCAGCGAAGTTGATCACCTGCAAATTCAACGGAGAATGTCAGTGATTGCATGTAACGTTGTCGCTCATGCAGAGGTGCCAACTACTACGGATTATCCGTAGTTTATACGAATTACGATGGTTTACTACGGTAGTACGGATCCTGTTGATAAACTACGGATTTATTAGCTACCGCCCGACTGTAAATGAATAGGTATGTTCCATTGTGTATGCATGTATTTCAATTCGTAACTCTGTGTATCATTTGACGCGCTGTTTCTTTTCCCACGCTCCGGCACACACACATTGTTTTGTTTCTCGCTTTTTTAGTTTGCCGAAGTCATATTTTGGTGATGGTAGCATATTTACAAACTAGTGTGTTTACTCTTTGCGCGGCACGCGTCGGAAGGTTCTCGTATGTCGTACGTATCTCATACAATCGATTGTTCATTTACTTCGGGCGAGACCGCAGTCTTCCGACTTATCGATTTGTTGTTGATGTTGACTCGTGCAGTCGAACGAGTCTTGCTCGTGCGTGATTATTCATTATTGTTTCTTCTTCCGCTGTTCGGCCATATTGGAAACTTATCCACGTTGCCGTATTTTAACGAACGTGTGTTGATGTGAATGTTTAAATTCGAGTATGAGTTTGAAAGAGAAGAGTGTTGAGAAATATCGTTCAGAATATTCACAGTTGTGGACACGTTTAAGTGCTTCATATGTATCTTAACAACATGTGTTTTGTGAAGCGTGGAGTTGTGGCTTCAATGTAAACACGGTGGCAAAGATGCCGCCGTCAATACATAGTTACGGTAAAAACCGCAAAGCATTTTCGAAGTTAGAAACTTCGAGGTAAAATATATTATAATTAAGTGATGAAGATCCAACAACAAATGCCGAAGTTACCGACGATCAGGTAATGTCATTATGTATAGGCCTACACATTTACAGGCAGCGCTAGAATCGCCGTAAGAAATAACCGTAAAAATTGAACACACACTACACACTTTCGAGTGCTGCATGCTATAACATACTGTACCGCTGCTTAGCCGCCGTAAGAGGGAGGGAAACCTGTTAATTTCTTACGGTGCTGTCACTGTTATTTCTACATGGCTACTTTATGGTCAATTTTGCTTTGGCTTAAGATAATACGTTCACTACGGAAAACTACTGAAAAATACGGATTTTTCGCAAAATGACTACTGAAAGCTTTGCTAAATGGTTGGCACCTCTGCTCATGGCACAGTAAATTCAAGATAACGGCAAAAGGTTTGCGCCGCTAGCACTATCGATTGTCTCGGACTGTGTTGATCACTCTTTTTACGTTGGAAACATTTTACCTCTATATGTGCTTTTGCAGGGTGTCTACTAGGTCACTAAAGTCACGAAAGTCCCGAAAAAGTCACGAATTGTGAAAAAGGTTACGAAAGTCCCACAATAGTCACTAATTTGATATATATTTCAGTGTAAGTC
The DNA here is from genome assembly GCA_003012365.1 of Medauroidea extradentata. Taxonomy (NCBI): domain Eukaryota; kingdom Metazoa; phylum Arthropoda; class Insecta; order Phasmatodea; family Phasmatidae; genus Medauroidea; species Medauroidea extradentata. The sequence continues at coordinate 20,695 of PNEQ01032427.1, forward strand.
ACGAAAATTATTTTAGGTTGTTTGATTCTTTTCGAATCATTTGTCAAATGTGCATGTTCACACTACTAGTATTTCTCGTGCACTTTGAAAGTAAAATGAATAATTAGTTTGTACATTAGTTTTCATAGTCATCTTCATAAAGACAACTTAAATTTAGGTATATATTAATTACACATTATAAAATTGGACATGCTTCGCGCTATCAGCAATTGGAGGAAACATAATGAAAATTGTCGGCCGTGTTGCACTTGTTAAAAAAATGATTAGTTAATTCTGTATGAACAGTTTTTCAAGAAAAAGTCACTAAATTTTATTTTTACAATCTGGTAGACACCCTGTTTTGTTTATGTTTGTTTTCGCGCAATTAACTAATTTTAACCAAACATTTGCGGAATGTGTTTAAAAATGTTTTTTTTATAAACAGACAGGTTTTAAAATATTTTCTATTTTAGTGCAGCATGTTTATATGGTTATGTAACGGTAATGTAATTTAACAATTGCACTTGTAAATACGTTGTATTTAAACTAAAAAAGTTTTTAATAAATAATGATACAGTAGTAATGTTCCTAGTTTCCTGTTTACCTTTTTTTTATTTTCCGTAATTTACGTTATCGTAATAAATAATGACTTTGAGAGTTTTCTTTTGTTTTGTCTTGTCAGTCAGCTCAGTACACAAAGTACAACTTCAGATTTCGAGGTTAGGTAAAAAATTGAAGCAAGTCCAAATGCGTAGTTGTTCTGCATGCATCATTTTTTTTTCTTTTGTTCCCTTGAAAAAACGATCCATAGAGTTTCTCTACTGTATATGCAAAATTACAAAGGAATTCTGTAATTTTTGACGAATTCTGTAGTAAATTGCGTCCGATTCGAGATATTGATTCTACGAATCGAGGAAAGTTTTCCTGTATTGTGTACCCTGTTGAAAAATATGGGGTGCAGCCATTATTTAGGGTTTTATAAAATACTGCTTTAAGCCTTGGAAAATAATGGTGAGGCCATTATGTGATGGAGGCCATTATGCTAGTAAATAAGGTAATTACGACCGAAGAAATTTATGTCTGTATGGATGAGGCGTACTTTTGCCGGAATGAGAGTCTCGGAAATAACATAATGTAAACTTGCTTCACACACATCGTGTAAAATATAAGGCATGGTTGACATAACCCACCATAAATTTTACGACAACAAATAATAGTAAAAACAACTGAGATAAAATTGATGAGTCTTAATTAGACCAATTAGAGACGAAACACTAATGAACAAATTCAAGGTATGTAGGTTACGCAATTCAAAATTTTTTCTATTCTTTATGGTATGTTCGTAACTGCGAGTAATTAATACTGAAACGATACCGTACAATGTGACATAAAAGTATTTATCTCTCAGTTTAATTATATAGTTGTGTGGTTATAATTGTAAGGTAGTCCAACATAACCTAGTAAGTACTGAATTTTCTGAATTTTTTGTGGAAAGTGTCCAATTTTACTTGAGAAAAGTAATACTGATATCAGCTTATTCTTGCGACTAATGTTAGTTTATAATATTTCATCCCCCATTCCGATCATATGTATTGGTGTGTTTAATATACCTAATCTATCAAATGTAACAATTAGGTAAATTTTTAACCACTCAATTAATATTTGTGTAAAGAAAGAAATTTTATTTAAATATTTAACTAAAAGTATGATACATTGCACACATTTGTTTACCTCCAAAATAAAAATTGACATTAAAGTCACGGAAAACGCGTTAATGTTGACGAAATCTTGAAAATATTTTTCACAGAAAACAGGTATCTCTACTTATAGGCCACCTTGCTCGTAAAAAAACTGGTTGCTGCTCTCTAAAAATACTTTTTATGCTTCAGCAAAATATATTTTTTTCAATATTAAATTTGGTGTAAATTGTCTGCATCAGTATTATAATAACTTATTTCTTTTTATAGATTCGCTAGTTTTATTATCGGACATGACAGAAATTAATCTCACTGGACCCCACTGCATTCTGTCGGTAAAAGAATTTATCGGTAAACCATGCTACACTGTAATGCATTCAGAGAGGTGCGATGCACTATCTGTGAATTAGTACCTTTGCTGATTAGTTATTCGAATCTCTAGCTTTTTTGTTTTATTGAGCTGTGCCGGGGTTTTCCAGAGTGTGTGTCTCGACGTACTCAGGGCGGGCTGTCAGTTAAATGGGGCTTCCCACGTATGAATGGGCGTGATGCAATGCTTAGAGATGTCACTTAGACTTGGGAATCACATTGTGCTTCTTCGGAAGTGTTTTGGAGCAGTTCGGGTGGCCCTCCGCTCCAGTTGCCTGCTTTCTCCTTATGCCCCTTTTTTCCTCCGTTGGTCGTGTGCGAGTCTGGTCTAGCTTTCCTCCACCTGCACTTTGCTTTCGCCCATCCTACTCGACAGTTGTCTTCTGACTCTTAGCTGTTTCAGTACGTCGTCGAAAGCGCGTATTTGTAAGTGTCCTTGGTTATGTTTTTGAAGGATTGTGTGAGCTTCCCCCTTGTCGAGGCACTCAGAGGTGCAAAAGATTATTGATGTTCCTAACATGTAAGTAATAAGAATAATTTTGTTTATTTCTTGTGAATACATTGCCAGCATTTGAAAAAACCAAATGTTGTTTTAAAGTGTCAAGAACCACATATTCACATCCTATGCTTTATTTTATGGAATTGTTCAGAAATATCATTTTAAGATTTGTAAAGCAGACCTTTGTCAGGAGTGTTTAATATCTAATACATTAAGTACAAAAACGATTACAGGTTATGTTAGCTATTTTGACAATCCCGCACAGTAATGCTGAATCGGAGAGAATATTCAGTCAAGTAATGAAGATGAGGATACAGTTCAGGGCATCCATTTCTAATGAGTAGAGACCTGAAGATGGCGGTGTTATGGACACAGCCATAACGGTGTTATTTTTGCTCAAAAGCGGTGTTATTTTAACTGAAAAGCGGTGTTATTTTTTTGTGGAAAAACAATCTTATTTTTATTTCCAGCACGTAGGCTAAGGTTCACAAAAACTTCAGAACAATTGAAATAGGCAATGTTTTTACTTGTCACATATTTAATCAAAAGAAAAATAAATTTCACCATATATTCGAGGATATCTTTGACATCACATGAATGTCACAATACAAAAATACACTGAACATTAAGTTTACTATCAAAAGTTATACACTTCTACAGTTACGTCTATTTACAAACCAACCACTGACTTAGGCCTAAGTTAGCTCAACACCCATGTAGGCCATACATGCAAGTATGTATTAAAATTTAAACAGTAGTACACAAGCATTGATCAGCATTTACAAATGTAAAATGCATAACCAAGATT